>DF363310.1:0-36787 GCA_000787875.1 Solanum virginianum
ATATAATGTATGTAGATATAACACATGTCTCCACTTAAAAGAAAATAATATTTTGTCATCCAAATTAGAACCAATCACCACAATACAAATTATAAGTTCTAAAAGCTATATTTTCTCCACTTGTAAATACCAAAGAAATGTTTAGTAAACTTAATATTGTGAGTGTACACCTGTACATATAACATGTCGATAAGCTTATATTCACCATCCTTTACAAAGTTCCCAATTACAAATTTCAAATTCCTCAAAAGTGCACATAAGTGTCAACCACCTTGAGAGTGACACTAGCGACCTCAAATGTTAGCTATGGTACCAAAATACAATTGTGCAGGTTCTAACAATAGGAGTGCTTGAATATGATAAATATGTATAAATTGGATGCTGCACTATTTTGTAATTATTATAAAAATGCGATTTGTTAGTGAATTTGATGAAGTTATGGCCTTGGGAAGGCTTATTATTAGTTATTGGATTATTGTTGTTGTTGATGTTGATTAATGGGAGCCGAGATAGATTCTCGAGAATGGTCTATTTTAAGTGGAAAGTGCTGTCAAAATTTTTATAAAATTAGGAGCAAATTTGGGATTTAAAGGCCCAAAAAAGATTATTAGCTAACCATAAGCGTTATTGTGATCTTTTTGCAGACATTGGACGTCCAGAAGAGTAAGTTGGAGTGGCTTAACGTTGGGATTAGTTTGGCAAAGGAAGTGAGTTATGTAAAGCATTTAAGACTTCGGCATGTTGTTGTTAAATATGAACCTCGAACAAACTCCACCTTTGAAATCCAAATATGAACAACGAACAAAATCCACCTTTGAAATACAACTAGCGAATAAGATCTATATTTATCTTTGATATACTTTAGCAAATATGTCTTAGTTTGACTCTTACATTCTTGAAATTCACAAGTTGGAAAAAGTATGTGACATTATAAATAAATTTTGAAAGATCCTCTTCCTATGGTAATCCATTTTATTTTTAATTCCTACGTCCGTAAAATCTAGTAAGTTGGTAAGAATAAAGGGAACTTGGTAAGCTTTGAAAGAAATGGCAACTATTATTAAGATAATTACTATTCCAACTATTTTACTGATCTTCTGGATTTTCATAATGATTTATGTGCATATGGTTTCTCACGACTCTATTCGTGCCTATTATGATCTCGTTCACCGGTTCCCAGGCCGGTTATGGTCGTGCGTATTATACTATATATATATTTCAAAGTAGGTTGGATACGGCGAGTCGGTTTGCCCATGGGCTGGCTTTGCTTAGTTTGAAGTCATAAGGAGCTGGGCTTTGGATATGTTGGCATTATGACGTGTGAGTGCTAGGCCACAGTTCGCCCCGGCTCACGTGAGCGCTGTGCCACAGTTCGCCTCGGCTCACTTATCGTGCATCATGTCATCTCTGTATTATGATACGTGAGTGCTGGGCCACAGTTCACCTCGGCTCACCTATCCTATGTTTGTGGTTTGTGTTAGAGACTTCAGAGATTTGAACATTCTGGTGCAATGCAGGAGTATGGAGTGAGTTTGGTGGTCGCCATCGTTCCTATCCGCTATGCATTAGTTTGATATTTTAAGTAAAGAACTATTTTGGATGTTTGCCTATAAGTTTGACTTCTATACCTCTATTTGCATTATTACTCTTATTTATGCTTTGTACTTCCCGCTTTACATATTCGGTACATATTTTTTACTGACCTCCCTTCCTTCGGGGGCTACGTTCATGCCCGCAAGTGTCGACGTATAGAGTAGTGTGCCACCAGCTTAAGATCTCTGACTGCCATTTGAAGTTCTCCTTTTGCTTCGGAGCAAACAGTTGGTGTATACATTTATTTCTCTATCTTGTATTTATAGATATTCGAGGGTATAACGGGGCCCTGTCCCATCTTGTGATTCAGTTTGTTTGTATAGAGGTCTGTGGACGCCTGAGCATATGGGTTATGGCAGTTTGTATGACTATGTATGTATATTATGTATGTTGGACGGTTTAACCACAGCGGTGACCTTGTCGGCCCGCGTATATATTTATATAATAGTCTACTGGGATTTTTCTTGAAAGCAAGGTTTGGATAGTCACTAAAACAAAGGAAACTCTGCCAAAATTTTTGAGAAAAAAATAAGATAGCTACTATGATTGGAATCTGGCTTAGCGTTTGTGTCTAAGTGCCCCAATCGAACACTAGTCACGGCCCATGGGCTAGGTTGTGACAGAAGTGGTATCAGAGAGTTCGTCCTCGGAGTGTCCACAGACCGTGTCTAGTAGAGTCTTGTTTATCGGTGTGTTGTGCACCACATCTATAAATAGGAGGCTACAGGACATTTAGGATGTTATTTTTCTTTCTAATCTTAGATCATACAGTAGAGCTGTGTTATTAGGACGACCCTTTTCTGAACAAATATTTTGTTTTCAGCTATGCCTTTGAGAAAGACCATAGTTTCCCAGAAAGGGAAATCCTTGTGCAGATTCAAATCTTCTTGAATTCCAAAAGATGTCTCATATTGGCATTGAAAGTGTAGCTAATGGAGTACGAAGGGTGAACTCTGGTGGATTCAACAACGGTTATAGAAATCTAGTAAATCTAGAAAATGTCATTTAAGGGATCGATTATAGTCATCCATGGTTCTTGAGTCCTACTGATATCAATGGGCTAAGTCTCAATTCTTTTCAAGTACTTGGTATTGAGAACTACGCCTTGTGGAGTCGCTCAATAAGATTAGCATTATTTGGTAGAAATAAAATTGGTTTGATTGATGGTTCTAGCAAAAAAAAAACCAAAATGTAAATGAAGAGTTATGGAGCCAATGGGAAAGAGCTAATGCTACAAATTAGTACGGTCTCCACCTAACTTTAAGTCAAACAAGAATTTCAGTGGTGAAAATATGACTGCTTATTGTGTGATGGGAGAGTCAGAACAAGGAGGAAATGAGGCGGTTAAGCAATCAGATAGTAGAATGTGAATCTGAATTCAACGAAACCAGTACATGAGGATCAGCTCAACTGGAAAGAATCTGAAGTGGTATTTCTTTTCTAAATGTGGCCACTGAATAGGTTTTTCTGATTCTCTATGCTCCATTTGTCTAAGTTTGCAAATAAATTGAGTGGGTATTCTTTTTTTTTAAGCACCAGTTGTTCGATTTCACCAGAAACTCTGAATGGGGTACTTCTCTTCCTCTAAGTTCTAGTTGTATAATCTGCTAGTCAATCTCAGTGTTTCTTTGGAGCAACTATGTGTCTAGCTTTGTTTCACTTTTTTCTCGAGTTCTTGTAGCTACTTTGATAGTGCTAGGATTAGAAGACATTTTTTTGGGCTGAAATACACAGATTCAGTTCCATATAAGCGGTTTTACTTTCCAAAGGGGGTGAGAAGTTGGGAGGATGGTAAATCGGTTCCCATGGAGCATGTTAATGGAAAAAGGTCCAGGTATGATCACTTGGATTCCTGTTTTTACATTGACCTGATCATGTCATTTTTGCATGTGAAGTATTTGACTACTTTCTGAATTAATATTGCAAGGGCTTCTGGTCAGTTTGTGTGGGTACACTAGAGTATTCCAATTCACTCAGTACTATCTAATGCTTTTTCTTCTACAATATATATAATAATTTTTGTAATCTTATGTGCACCTTGTAATTTTTGAAGGATAAGTGTTCTATTAGGCAGTGGTGTGGGTGATCGAGTCTTAATTATGAGTAAGAACTTAATGTTCCCAAAAATATTGTCTCCTCTCACATATACAGAAGGCAATTACTGAATATAGCTGGTGTGTAGGTAATATTCTAACAAGTATAGGTGTGAAGTAGCTTTCTGTTTTGGGTTATTATGATCAGTTGGACATCTCAAGCTTTGGCTAATCACTCACATGCTTATTTGGTCTCCTTTAATTTGGGATTGGTATCTATGGATTAGAATCTTGGATGTGATAAAGCTTGAGTTCATGGAAAAACAAGAGATGCTTTTCCACAGAAGATTAACTTTCGAAGAAGCTTTGATGGAGCATCCTAAAATTTGATATATGCGATAAAATGGAGGGACCAAGATTCCATGTATATGGTGATGGAGCTGGTGCAGGAACTTGATTTCAGGGTTCATATTGTTCTCTCTTTGTGCAGTAACTTTTTGCTGTAGAGCTGGAGACACTGCTTTCTGGATATCATAAATATTTTTTAGTTATTGAAGGTGCTATGTGGAGTCCACAAATGCAACTTCTTCATGGTATAAGATGCATGTTGAGTTGTAAGAAACAATTGATATTCAAGTACTGGTCAACTATTCCTCTCATTGCACAATTACCCCCTTGAGTAATATTATAAAAAGTCTAAGGCTAGTTGGCGACATGATATTTTTCTTACTTTTTATCTGATATGCATCATGTGACATCATATAGGGGAGAATTTCATTATTTGTCCAGCACAACTGTCTCCAAATTTTTGTTGTGAGAATCCTCCATATGTTCTTAACGCAATAACCTATTTTGAAGGAGGTTTCAACAATTTACCAGCACCATGAGTCTGTTCTGTTCTCCAATTTTAAGTTGTGAGAAACAATGACCTGTTTTGAAGGAGGCTTCAACAATTTACCAGCACTATGAGTCTGTTTGAAGGATGTATGTCCCACGTAGTGAACTATATTTGATGATTAGATTGGAGTTTAAAAGATTAGTATGTTCAGTAAGCTGGTTGTTTAGATGCCTGCTCTGCAATATGGATATTGTTAAGGTTTCTAGAAAAAGTTGGTTTCTAAATATTGTCTACGTCATTTCTAGTGATGTCCCAAGCGGTTTGGGTTTTGCCAGCTTTGCACTTAAATGCTCCTCCTTTCTATGCATGTAGTTGTGGTCTTAAAGAAGTAAATTCCTTTTTTTTTCATGAAGCAGTCTCCTGTGCAGAAAGTATGATCCGAAAGGTGTGCTTTGGCACAAGGTATCTATTTCTGGGTTTGCAGATTTATTTTTAAGTATTGCTTTGCTGTAAATTCTCACTTCTGTCGGTTTCTTGAGGAATCCAAGGACTTCTTATTTTGATTATGCCTATTTCTTTCTGGTTCTACCCATAGTAATGATGATGAGGGTATAGACCATGCAGTTTCTTTTGTTTTGGTTATGCCTAATTCTTTCTGATTCTACCTACAGTAATGATGATGAGGGTATAGACCATGTAGTTTCTATGGTTGGATGTCAATAATCTTTGTAATGAAGTAAACCTCATCTCTGGTAGCAGCGGAAGATCATCTTTTCTTGCATCTTCTCTTCTGGAACACTATTCAGTAGAAAGGTCTAGAAGGTTTTTCTGATTAGTGGAAGATCATCTTTTCTTGCATCTTCTCTTCTAGAACACTATTCAGTAGAAAGGTCTAGAATTTCCTTGTAGATGTTGCTCCTAGTATTCCGTATTGTTAAGCAATCAGCTTATTCAAATCATGAAGAGGTCTCCCGAGTCTTTTGGTTTTTTATTATCTACTACCCACAAGCTTTAAATGGAGTATGGGTGCTAAAGTAGTGGAATTTTTATGTGTTATCTACCATGAGCAAGTATTAGTTGCACTGTGCTATTGTGTTATCCACTCAATTAGTTAAATGGATTCATGCACAAACATGAGAAGGGATGAGATTAAAGAGTTTCCAAGAAGCAACCTGTTATATTCATTTACTGTGGTTTTGATAATGCTTGACTCCTATTTTTTTTTGAAGCACTTGTTGTACTTGCTGGTATGGATGTGCCCTACCTGCAAAACAACCAATATGTGAGTGTACTATTTTGAAGTTGAGGAAGGTATTTTCATCTTAAAGTAGCTATGCTGGACCGTCAAGTCAGGAGATTGCAAAACAAAGATGTAGCCTCAATTAAGGTGCTGTGGTGAAATAACAGCAGAGAGGAGATGACGTGGGAAGCGGAAGAGCAAATGAATGAGAAATACCCTTATTTATTTCCCGAGCCTACAGGTAATTCTATTTCTGGCTTAACTGTATAGTGTGATATATGTCGAGGATGAAAGTTCAAAGGAGGGAAAATGTTAGAACCCGTATTCTCGTGCATTGGAGCGGCTACAAAAATTGGGGACATAAGTATCAATATTAGAAAATTTAGGACCAAAGAGGCATTATTAAAAAGATTGGGATTTAAGTGGAACATTTCAAAGAGGTGTGTGTATAAACTTATACATATATATAGGTACACATGTACACATACAAGACTATCATTTAATTTCTTTCATAAAAGGCTCTTCTTAAACTCAAGAAAAATCTAAAACAATTTGATATGGTTAGCCCACTTAAATTTTGTCACAATTCCAATGGTGCAAGTGTCCAAGTGGGGACAAAGTTGTGTGAATGTATACACATAATACCTCTTCTTGTTCCAAATTTCCCACACTTAGAAAAAAAAATTACAAAAACTAAGAGCAAGGAGAAGAGGGCTCTCGGGTTGCTACAGTAGCACACCCATAAATCATATTTTTCAATTCTAAAATTATTTTGATGCTACAAGCCTAGTATATTGGGTCCCCAAAGTGGTGTGGAGGCGTTGGTTGGTCAAGAAAATGCTTGGTTTTACGACTAGATTGATTTGGGTCCATCTAAGAGGGTTGAAAGATATGTTGATTTTTAGCTTTGTTTTATGTAAATTAAAGCTTGTATGTGTGTTGCATAATTAAATGTTATGTTTTAACGTCGGAAGTATACGTTTGATGCTTGGGTGATGTAGTATGGTTCTTGGAGTATATAGGGGTGCTTGAATATGATAAATATGTATATAAATTGGATGCTGCCCTATTTTGAAATTGTGATAAAAATGAGGTTCATTAGTGAAAATTAGTGAAGTTATGGCCTTGGGAAGGCTTATTATTGGTTGTTGGGTTGTTGTTGTGTTGTTGTTGATTAATGGGAGCCAAGATGAATTCTCGAGGTGGTCTATTTTAAGGGGAAGTGCTATCAAAATTTTTATAAAATTAGGGGAAAATTTGAGATTTAAGGTTCGAAAAGGATTGTAGCTAATTATGAGCGTTATTGTGATTTTTTTGTAGATATTGGACGTGCAGAAAAGTAATTTGGAGTGGCTTGACGTTGGGATTAGTTTGGCGAAGGAAGTGAGGTATGTAAGGCATTTAAGACTTCGGCATATTGTTAAATATGAACCTCGAACAAACTCCACTTTTGAAATCCAAGTATGAATAAGATCCATATTTATCTTTGATATACTTTAGCAAATATGTCATAGTTTGACTCTTACATTCTTGAAATTCACAAGTTGGAAAAAGTATATCACATTATAAATAAATTTTGAAAGATACTCTTTCTATGGTAATCCATTTTATTTTTAATTCCTACGTCCGTAAAATCTAGTAAGTTGGTAAGAATAAAGGGAACTTGGTAAGCTTTGAAAGAAATGGCAACTATTATTAAGATAATTACTATTCCAACTGTTTTACTGATCTTCTAGATTCTCATAATGATTTATATCCATATGGTTTCTCACGACTCTACTCGTGCCTATTATGATCTCGTTCACCAGTTCCCGGGCCGGTTGTGGTGCTGGAGTTTTGATATGTTGGTATTATGACGTGTGACTGCTGGGCCACAGTTCACCCCGGCTCACGTGAGTGCTGGGCCACAGTTCGCCCCAGCTCACTTATCGCCATCATGTCATTTCTGTATTATGATACGTGAGTGCTAGGCCACAGTTCGCCTCGGTTCACCTATCCTACGTTTGTGATTTGTGTTAGAGACTTCAGAGATTTGAACATTCTGGTACGATACAGTAGTATGGCGCGAGTTTGAAGGTCAACATCGTTCTTGTCCGCTATGCATCAGTTTGATATTTTAAAAAAAGAAATATTTTAGATGTTTGCATATAAGTTTGACTTTTATACCTCTATTTGGATTATTACTCTTATTTATACTTTGTACTTCCCGCTTTACATATTCGGTACGTATTTTGTACTGACCTCCCCTTCCTTCGGGGGCTGCGTTCATGCCCACAGGTGCCGACGTATAGAGTAGTGAGCCACCAGCTTAGGATCTCTGACTGCCATTTGAAGTGCTCCTTTTGCTTCGGAGCAAACAGTTGGCATATACACTTATTTCTCTATCTTGTATTTATAGATATTCGAGGGTATGACGGGGCCCTGTTCCATCGTATGATTCAGTCTGTTTGTATAGAGGTCTGTGGACGTCTGTGCGTATGGGTTATGGCAGTTTGTATGACTATGTATGTATATTATGTATGTTGGGTGGCTTAACTGCAGCGGTGACCTTTTCGGCCCGTGTATGTAGTTATATAATATTCTGCTAGGAGTTTTCTTGAATGCAGGGTTTGGATAGTCACTAAAATAAAGGAAACTCTGCCGAAATTTCTGAGAAAAAAAAATAGCTACTATGATTGAAAACTGGCTTAGCGTTTGTGTCTAAGTGCCCCAATCGGACACTAGTCACGGCCATGGGCTAGGTCGTGACATAAACACCAACTCAATAACTTTACCGCAGAGATATTAAAAGCCAAGCTTCCTATTAGATTCATCTTAGCCAACTACAATTAGAAGGTTGACAAAGTAATATTATCAACTATAATGATATGACTAAATATTTGAATCTAAATGAAATGTACACAGTGCATTACCATTGGCATCAAATTATACAAAATTTTATTGCAGTAGTAATCAACATTTAGAGAGAACAAATCGATAACACCTAATTGCGATTAGTATAAAACTAAAAGTACTTACTATAATTTTTTTTAAAATAATAACAACATGAGAAATTAATTTAAAGTTGTTCCCCTCTTTCTTCTTAGACCAACTGAAAGAAATTAATGCAAGGTTATGATTTGATAAAAAAGAAAAAAAAGAAAATACATTCCATTTGAATCTGTGGAACGAATAGGTAGGTGTTGAATGCATTTTGTCTTAGACCCATAACCCACCATGTCTTTTTTACAATACACCCACTTAAAAAAAATCATGCACAAAAAGTATTAGAAAATAATAAATAGTTGAGCAAAATTAGTATTTATTCGATATACATCATGTGCCTGAAGCATCTGACAAAAGAAGCTATAAATACAAAGTTTGCTCTATTAGGGTGCTGCTTTTGCCAGGTACTTCAATCACATGATGTATATCTATAAATACTAATTTTGCTCTACTACTAATTATTTTTTTAATGATTTTTGTGTAGGTTTTTTTTTTATTTTTTTAAGTGGGTTTGTGTAGGATTTTTTTTATTTTTTTTAAGTGGGTGTATTATAAAGAGGACATAGTTATGGGTCTAATACAAAAGGTATTCAACACCTACCTATTGGTTGCACAAATACAAATGAAATTTTTTTTTTCCTTTTTATCAAATCATGACCATGAATTAATTTCTTCCAGTTAGGCCAAAAAGAAAGAGGGAAAAAACTTTAAATAAATTTCTCATGTTGGTATCATTCACATTTCGAAGGTGCAACATCATGGTGACCCATAAAATAACAACTACAACGTGGAAAGCATGCTTAATTACTCGAATAAACTTCAAACAATCTATAAACATATTAAAAACCTTCAATTGGAATACCTAGTTCAACAATAATAGTGAACTAAATCAACAAGAAATCAAATAAATAGGAGTAATATAATTTAACAATAGTCCAAAACAAAAATAATATCCACTCACTGGAAAAATGCACCTATCACAAGGAAACAAAAATTGCACAGAGATGGCCTAACAAATAGAACAAAATTCACATAAATAGTGTAAAATGAAGAGCAAATCGGAGTAAAACAAATTCCACAAAGCTTGAAACATCAAAAAAATGCAACCAAATCAATCTAATTGCACATGTATAAAATTCAAAAACATAAAAGAAAAATTGACAGTGAGTTGTTGATTGTTGGCTTACCGATGGAGCTTGTAAGCGATAGAAAAGCAAGGATAAAAGCAATTTGATAGATGTGGTTCATTTTGCTTGAGTGTCCTCCGGCGTCGCGAGTGAAAGTTGTGGACTGTTGCCTCTTGTTTTTGTTGGGTTCCATGGTGGTTTTAGGTTAAAAATGGTGGTGTTTCTGGTTGAAAATGGTGGCTAATTTGGGGTCGTTTGGTGTTGTTTTTGGTGGTTTTGGATGGTATTTTGGTGAGGATGATGGAGAGAGTGGAAAACAATGGTGGTGGGGCAGTTTTGATGGCTGTTGGGAGACAATTTGCAGTGGTTTTTGAAGGAGTGTGATAACTGATGTTGTGGCTGTTTATGGTTGGGTTTTGGGAGAGGAAAACGATGATTATGGTCGTCTGTTGTCGGTAGCAGCGAGGAAAAAAGGGGAAACAGGGTTGGAGTCATACGGTGGTAGATTGGCCTAGCTTCTGTGAACTCACTGAAAAATAACATACAATAACGACATCTTTTGTGATTACACAATTTTAAAATTTCTAACCATAATCTCAAAGTTATCTAGCAGCACCTATTATTGTAATTATGTAAAATTATATAAATACTTTAAAATCTAATGGACTAAAAAATAATGGTCTAAATTGTGGACCAATTAAATATATTTGTACAATTTTTATTTGTGCAAAAAAAAAAAGAATTATTAGACTGTGCCTAAAAAAAACTAAAATGAATAGGAATAAATATAACCAATGATATATAAAAAAAAAATGTTATTTAACACAAAATAATTATTTAATAAAGTCAAATTAATGTTTTAGACTATGATAAAAATATTAAAGACTAATATTAATTAAAATACAAAATTAAGCTAGTAAAAATTCTAATATTTTAAAATAAGAACAAAAATTAATCTAAAGTCATCAAAAATTACTTTAAACAATTTCAAAAGATAACAACATAAAAATTATGAAATTTTTAGAAATGCTGGGCTAAAATTGGGTCAACAATTATTTTCAAAAACAAAACTATAATAAGTACTTTTAGTTTTAGATTAATTATGAGTAGGGATTATTGATTTGTTTGCTCTAAATGTTGATTACTATTGTATTTAAATTTTGTTTAATTTGATGCCAAAGTAATGCACTGTGTTCATTTTATTTCAATTCAAATATTTAGTCCTATCATTATAGTTGATAATATTACTTTGTCAACCTTCTACTTGTAGTTGGGTAAGAGGAATTTAATATAAAGCTTGGCTTTTAAATTCTCTGTGGTAATGTTATTGAGTTGCTTTTTAGATTGTTATGCCCCTAGAGGGTACCCTTGGTGTAACGGGCACTTGAAGAACTACTGTTGATTCCTCAAGAGAACCACCTGACCTCATTGTTATGTCAACTCAACAACGGAAGAGAATTACTCAAAATAAAAAAAAATCATATGGATAGATATAACTCTACTGAATCATAGTCTCCAATGAATATGTTCGGAGAAAAATAATGTTCAACAAATCTTCTACATTATGTATTAAGACTCTAGTAAACAATCTAGATGATACCATGACAAGCCATGGATACCCTAATCAAAGAAATAAAATACTCAATGAAAGTTAGAAAATAATAGGGCTCCTCTAGGAAGTAAGGAGAGCTCACCAACTCTTGGTATGTACTGAACTGGACCTTAACGATGCGTGGGCTAAAGTCCTCTATCACCTGTATCTATATTATGAAATGATGCAGTCTAAATGGACATCAGTACATGGAATATGCCGGTATATAAAATAGCTCAAGCAAGTAAAGCTCAACTCAACAAGTCATGCTCAACTCAATAAATATGTAGGTTTAAATAAATCATGCTTTTAGAATAGACTCAGTAATATTTAATTTCGTTTAAAAACTTTATGCTTGATCAGTGTTGGTTTAGGAGTTTCTCTTAATCGACATCCAATCCCACCACCTTTAGTTTGGTGATGCAGAACGAAGCTGACGCCATTGCCACGCCCATCCTAAACTTGCCAAGGTAAAGAATGATCAACCCTCTCATGGATCCATAGTAAATGTCCAACTTTGTTTGATCAAAGTTGTCAGAACATGTTGTACGACTATCCTACGTTGGCAGCATAGTTCTATGGGTTAAGGTACTTATTATTAACTCCTAGCTTGGTGCTCAATAGTCCTCCCAAAGATTAAAACATGCCAACTCATCAATCAACTTAAACCTCAATAATGCTCAATCAATCAACTCAAATCTCAACCTAATTAGGTTATCTCAACTTAGCTCATCTCAATGACTCATCAATTCAATCAATCAAGAAAAATCAAACAGAACCTATTTAGACACAATGGTCATTCGAACTCATCATGGAATGTAAGAAAAATGTAGCAATGAACTTGAAATTATAGTACATTTTGCTCCTCACTCTCTATTATGCTTAATATACTTTGACTCGTACAATTAAGCTCAAACCTCAACTCAATCCACATATAGATTTTATGAAAATCATTCAATTTATGATTCATGCTATCAAGTATAAAATATTTACGTCAATCTCATATCAGTGGTTATACAATACAACATGTATCTCATATATCATCATAAGATCTTATAATAAATGCGAACATTTAGTAACTCGATGATAGAATTTTCAAAATGCAACTCTTGTTCTTGATTTTGACCTAAGTAAGTGGAGGTGCATGTGAACGAATGTAGTTATGCACTTTAGTAAGCCTTACGTACCTTAAAATTGAAGAAATTATGAAACTTCAATTGATCCTCACTCCGAATTTGAAACCCTCCCTCTTCTCCCTTCTCTAGTGTTCTCCAGAAATCCCTAAGCGTGAAAAATAGTGAAAATACCCATAGAGTATTATTTTAGTGCTTTAATTAAGTCTAAATGTCCAAGGATTTGATTAAAAACTGATAGGAGAAGACAAAAATTCCCTTCTTAAAAACTTCCATAGGTTCTTCGACACCCCACGTATGGGCCGTAGACCTTTCTACGGGTTGTAGATGACCTCGCGTAGATGAGGTGTCCAAAATTTTTGAGTCACTGCAATTTATCCTAGAATCCACGAAAACCCTTCTATGAGTTGTAAATATTTCTTTAGGCAGACTGATAACACATAACCAAGATACTAAAAGGTTGATATTTGGACCACCAACTCACAAAACCAATCTATGGGCCATATTTTGTTTTGTACATGGGCCTCAGACTTAGAAAATTTCACCAAGTCATCTATGGGTCTACGAGCCCTCATCTACAAGCCGTAGATTATTCAATGGGCCGTAGATGGCCCTCGTGGTTTTATCCTCAAGCAACTTTCCTCAGTCATTTTCCTCAGTTTTCTATGTACATTTACTTAGGCTAGGTGGAAAGAATTAGGGATGGTGTTACATTCTCTCCCCTTAGGATCATTTGTCTTCGAATGAAAGAAAATCTAGGAAACTTTGTCTAGAAATAAATCTCCCTATGGACTCTAACAATCAACTAGCTCTCATATGATTCTTGTAATAAACCAGTCAAGAAACTCAGCAAGTAAAACAATTAATTAATCTGCACATCAAATCAAACCTCGCTTGGACTCTAGATCTCTATTATCTATCAAACTCAGAATGGAAGGAGAACTCAAATAATAGGAATTCAAGAATTTAGAAGGAAATCATTACCATCAACTCTCTTATCTTCAGTAGATAGAATAATTTCAGGGTACATAGACTTCATATCCTCCTCCACCCAAGAAGCTTCTTCAACAAATTGGTTTCTCCACAACACTTTGATAAATGCAATCTCTTTGGTCCTTAGCTTGCAAACCTAGTGATCAAGTATATGGACAGGAATCTCCCTATAGCTCAAGCTATCTTTTACTCCAATACTCTCAATAGGCACAACAAATTGTGGGTCTCCCAAACACTTTTTTAAGTATGGAAATAAAGAAGACTGGGCAGATGGCGCTAACTCTAGTGGTAGCTCTAACTCATAAGCCGCACTGTCTACTCTCTTTATGATCTGATAAGGGCTAATGTACCTCAGACTTAGATTCTCTTTCTTTCCAAATCTCATCACACCTTTCATGGATGACACTTTAAAATACACCCAACCATTGACTTCAAACTTTATATCTCTCCTCCTAACATCAGTGTAGGATGTTTATCGACTCTGTGCTGTTTTCAATATTTCTCAGATGATATTCACCTTCTCCATAGCTTTTAGGACCAAGTCTACTCTGATCAATTCATCTTTCTCCACCTCAAACCATCCAATTGGTCACATACATCTCCTCCCATAGAGTGCCTCATACGAGGCCATCTGAATTCTCGAACGAAAGCTATTATTAAAGGCAAACTCAATCAGAGGCAAGTGGTCATCCTAATTACCTTTGAAATAAATAGCATAAGCTCTCAATGTATCTTCTAAGGTCTAAATAGTATGATCTTCCTGGCCATCCATCTACTGGTGAAAAGTGGTGCTAAGGTGCACCTTCGTACCCAAACCTTTCTAAAATGATCTACAGAACTGGTCAGTGAATTGGGTTCCTCTATCTGAGATGATAGAATCCATGCAGTCTAACACTCCCTTATATGAATAATAGGACATAACCCTCCGTGTGTCAGTCATCTTTACTGCCAAGTAGTGTGCAGATTATGTCATTCTATCAACTATCACCCAAATCCAATTTTGCCATCTGCGAGACCTAGTTATACTTGTGATAAATCCATGTTGTTCATCTCCCACTTCCACTCTGGAATCTTAATGATCAAAGATACATTGTCTTTGATGCTCAAGCTTTACTTGTTAGCAATTCGGCCATTTAGAAACAAACTCAGCAATATCTATTTTCATTTTGCTCCACCAATAAACTTCTCTCAAGTCATAGTACATCATGGTCGATCCTAGATGGATGGAATATCTAGAATTATAAGCCTCTACCATGATCCTCTCCCGAACACCATCAACATCTGCAACATATAATCTGCCTTGATACCTCAATACCCCCTTCTCCCCCTTTGGAAAAAGCTATCACTTTCTGTTTATGCACATATGCTTACTATAGCACATATGCTTTCAATTACAATAAAATAGGATCTAGATCTTGCTTCTCCTTTACCTCCGCTACTAGAGATGATGTAGACCCATTATGCATACATCCCAAATCAGACTGCAACTAATGAAAGGTGACGTAATGTGGAAATAATATCATGTACCACAACAAATTTTCCAAAACTTGGAGTTATGAGTACAAGAGCATCTAAAGTAGTACAAAGGAGTAATACGACCGTCTCAAAGAAAATACAAAACTGTCTCATAATGTCTGGTACAAAGTCTGAGATATAAGTAACAAGAGGAAAGTCTCAAGATCCACGACGACTCAAAGTCGGAACCTTACCACTAGGATCTGAGGTAGATACAAGTGAACTCCGATGGAATGATATCAATTACCCTGGTGGGGTCCCTGTACTCGATCTATAAGAAGAAAACAAAGTAGCGGTAAGTACACTGAAATGTACCCAGTAGGTTCAATCGGCTAGGTAAGAGAGATGAAATAAGTTTGTAATAACGAAGTATCCTAACACCTACATCCAAAGAGGTAAGTGCCCAATAAAAATATACACATATAAGATAACAGTACCAAGAGGCAAGAAATATCAATAGATCACTACACAAATAGGCATAAATATGGCCATAGGGTCTCATCAACTGTATGCTGGAATCACTTAGCCTTGTTACCTCAATGCGATCAAGGATATTATAATACCTTAGCCTTGCCACCTCAGCGTGGTCAAGTGAGAGGTCTTTCCACCTCAGTGTGGTCAAGTGTGTCGCAAAGCCTAAGCCTCGCCATATCAGCATGGTCAATAAAAATATACAAATGTACCATATATGAATATATGTCAATATCACATGTCAATAGATTTGTCAATAGTATAAAGAGATAATCCAGGAATCAATCTCATAGAATCAAAATAAAAAAGGAGGAAAAGCATGCCAAGTGACCACACTAGCACAGTAAGTCCCCAATAAATCTCAATTTCCATAGTCCTCCCAATGACCAAAAATAACAATCACACCAGACTCTCAAGTCCCGATACGTGCTGAAGGTTCTCTATTTCTCGTAATCTCAGCCTTTCCACCTTAGTGTGATCAAGGGTTTAGAAAGTAGTACAATTTTCCACTTACTACCTTAGTGTAGGTAAGAGTTATTATAATAGAGTAGTACAATATCCCAAAAAGTGGTACCCCATACCCTTGCTACCTCATCGTAGGCAAGGGGTCATAGATAAAAAGGTAAAATAATATCTCAACATCTACCAAGTCTCAAATCACCACATTCCTGTTAATAATCAGTTATACGAACCTAAACTAGACCTCTCTCATCCCTGACTGATGTTCACACTCCAATAAGAAAGCAATTGTTGTCAGCAATTAACTTAACCAAGGTTAGGATCGAATACACGAGGAATACAGGGCTTGATTACAAGATTTTACCACTAATCATTTCTAGTATTTATGACTACAATCTCTAAATGGGGGATGGGTAGGTTGTATTTCCAAAAATAAAATAAAACTACCAATAAAATAATACTACCACTAATTATAATGTGAGGAAATACTCAATTTTAGGGACAACTTGGGAATTATGTTCCCCATGGTTCGTCGACTTGATTACCCTAGATAATATAACTACAATTGGTGATTTGCATGCAAGACGATAACTTAGGTTCTTCCAGCCCTTTTGTAAAGGTGGATCGAATTTCACCATGGCGCTTGGTCAGCAACCATGGCGTGCTAACTAACTGTTACCTATTTTCCTAATCAACCTTCCCTTGGTCAGGCACGGTTGATTAGATGAGAACACATCAATCAAATTCTGTTATCTACTTCCCTTTTCCTATTTGTCACTATCTTGGTTAGGATTGTGATAGTATGCGGGGTTTGATGTTGGTCACCACTAAACCACAATAATAAAGAAGGAAAATAAATTATACATGCAAAACCCCATCATAGAAATGCAAGAAACCTAGGTTATCTCAATGTCAACTACTCATGGTTCCCACAACCCTAAGTTGTGGGTGCTTAGCTGCTCATGGCTAAGGCAAAACATACAAGAATTCAAATAATAAACATAATTGAGAGCTTTACCAATATCAATGAAGAAAATAGGCACCATAAATTGTAAACCCAAAAGCTTGATTGATCAACAATGAGTACAAGGCAAGATTTGTAATCCCCAGAATAGGTTTTCCAAGAGAGAACAATAAACTACTCTAAAAAACTAAGAAAAGCTTCAAAATGTGATTCTCAATAGTCTACTGGTCGAACACCTTGCTAAAAACCTAGCTTAAACTATATATAATATTTATAAAATAACCCTAGAATTTACATAGAAAACATAGGTGGCAGCTAATAAGTTACGCAGGTACGACTTGTAGGATGTCGTAGTTCAGGGTCTCGTATCTGATTCTTGGCATCTTGGACTAAACTGGTTTGACCCATAGGTATGAGATGTTGCTTGAGCTATGACTCATATTTAGTCTCGTAGTGTTGGTCTTCAGTGTTTGGTCCAATATCATGACTCTCTGATTCTTGTTACAAGTCAACCTATACGAGTCGTAGTGTGACTTACAACTCATATAATGGCCTCGTAGGGGTGATCTCCACTTAGCAGATTTCTAAATTTTGGTCTTTGATTCTTGCTACGACACCACCCTACGATTCATAGGGTGAGCTACGACTTGTAGGTGGGCTCGTAAGGCCTATGCTTTAACAAAATCTGCAACTTTCTTCAAAATCATACCAACCTAACTTTTCTGCAAAATTAATACAAAAACACATCAAAACACTAAAAAATCGCTTTAAGAACTCATAAAATCCCTTGTTTCAGGCACCAAATGTGTTGTATTTTGACGGCACATCACTACCTTAATTGAAGAACCGAATCCAAACTAGGCTTTAAGAACTCACATAATCCCTTGTTTCGGGACCAAATGTGTTGTATTGTGATAGCACATCAACACCCTCAACGTAGAATTGTTACTTGTCCTTAAGCGATGACACAATCTACGCAGACAAAGAGAAATACATAGCAGCTATACTAATGGGATATACAATAGCTCCTTTGTTTCAGGTACCCAACTATTATTTTTAAAACATGATTGCAAAGTTATCAACCATACAAATACATAGTGAGAGACCTGGCAATCCAACTATGACAAGCTAAGGAACATCAACCATCCACAATCACTAGTATAATTATATGCTACTCAATTAGTGCAAATGCCCTCACTGGAAAGAAGTCCCTCATACTCACTCAAAAGCATTTGCAATTCAAGTACTGAGGAAGCATTCTTACTCTCACAATTAAAATTCAATGGATACTGACTAACACCATAGGCTTGCCTCTATACTCATCTTCTGGCTTTGTGATAAAGTGGAGTTTGGTCAATTTAGGATTGCCATAATGCGAGCCCAATCAATTTCATACCCTCCTCTATACTCATCTTCTGGCTTTGTAATAAAGTGGAGTTTGGTCAATTTAGGATTTATAGGCTTGTAACATAGGTTCAGGGTGTTTTGGCTTGGTATTTTGGGCAAATCGTGACTAAAAGCTATCCTTGAGCTGTGTTTACCAACACCTTTTGCTTTTATAATCCAACCCTTTTCAATCATTCCATTTTTATTCTCCTGTTTTGAACTTTTCTCGAGTCATTTGTTTCTCTTTCTCAGTTGTACCTCAATTTTAGACTTATTTTTGCTATTTTTTTCTTAACTCAAGGCACTTTTTTTTCTTCACTTGATTCATGCATTTTCATTTCTTTCTTTATTTCCCAACTAACCACCTTATTATTATTACTTTACCACAATAAAGTTCATCCTCAACTTAGGCTTTTAGCCTCAGGTGAAGTACACAATATTTATGCCTCAAACCAGGGCCACCAACTGCAGCCATCCTCAACTTAGGCTTTTAGCCTCAGGTGAAGTACACAATATTTATGCCTCAAACCAGGGCCACCAACTGCAGCCATCCTCAACTTAGGCCTTTGACCTCAATTAAGGTTCACATGTTCAAGGATAGACAAGTGCCAATATCAAGGTATTTTATTAAATTAGGTTAAGCTAGCAAGGTATCTAGAAAGAATGAGTACATGATAAGCACAAAAGTTTGGAACAAGGGATTCACTCCCTCATGTGGTGGGTCATTTAGGCTAAAAGTGAGTTCACTCAAAGAACAAAGGCAAGATCCTTTCCATATCCACCACCTCACCAAACTAACTTTAGAGTAATAAGGCAAGTTTTGGGTCCATAAAAGATGCATGAATGCAGCAAAACAAGCTCACAAAACACATGGCAATTGCATCCACAATCAAGTATAGACTGACAGGTCATGCTTTCAGTCTCAATTTTCCTTCATAATATCTTAACAAACATAGCCATATACTCAAATATGCATTAATGCATCAATAACTACCAATTTTTCATCAAAACAATAAAAACACATCTAAAAATTTATATGCCAATAGATAACACTGCTAGGAATTTACCTATTATCTACACTACCTAAACATGCCGGTTCAACAGAAAAGTAAATATCAACAAGGAAAAAGAAGCACGGCAAGAAAACCTTGGGATAAAAAATAGGGAAAGTTATGGACTTGAGGCTACTCAGACTTCACCTGAATCTATAACTCCCACACCCCACCAAAATAAGACACTTTGTCCTTAAAGTAAAGATAAATACTTAAGACCAGAAAATGAAAACATAACATAAATATATAAACACTAAAAAGTAGTAATTAAACACTGGGTATGTTGTTGTTGTTGTTGTAAAAAGTAGTAATTAACAAAACTAGTATCCAAAACCAAACATAAGAACATTATCCAACAAAGACATCCAAAAACCAATAGAAAAACAATATTGTCTAACATAAGGACAAAATATCCATAAAGTAAAGTAAGAGCTGGGGTCAAAAGGGGTCAAACATCATAGTCCATCAAGCACCGGTCTCTGGCTAGTCTGTAGGGTCCTGGGGCTGCCTCTCCTCTGCAGCAGTGTCGGAAGTACCCTCTCCAGGTGGGGTGTGCTCCTACACTACCTCCTTAGGTATGGGATCTTCCTCTTGTCTTGGCTTCTTCAAGGTCGACTCTATTTCATCACTCTGATCAAGAGGCCTCTTTCCACGGGTTTTTGAACTGTCGGTGAGCCAATCAAATACCTCATCACCTACCAGTGCTACCTATGGAGCTAACACAGGGGCTGCCAACATCAACTAGTCGGCCTTAAACTTGGCTAACTCTTCAGTAACTACACTCGCATCGGCAGGCCTATCTCCCTCAAGCCTCTTGTAGACTCTAGTCTCAAATGTATCGACCCGGTTATCTACCGCTTGGACTCTCTCATCAACTAAATCTTGGGCAAATGTCTTCATCCTTTCCTTGGAGTCCTGAACAGTCTGATCAATCAATGGTCGGATCTATGCTGATAGCTCACAAGCCTGCCCTCTACTACAGCCACCTTGCGTAATAAAGCCTGAAATGCAATAGCAGAGAAAAGAGGGTTAACCTGTAAAGTAGATGCTACTGGTGCTGGAGTGCTGGAGGATGGTGTATACTCAATCTCAACTACTGGCGTAGGCTCTGCAGTAGCCAGAGTAGTACCAGTAGTAGTTGGAGGTGAACCTGGCATCTGAGGCTCTATCGGGAATGGTTCTGACATAGGAGGTAGGACAGCTCTCTGTAGGGCTATTGGGTTTTCATCAGCCTTGATTAGGCTATGGTCCACCATACGTAAAGCCTCTATATGAGGGTCCAGGTAGAGAGAAACTTGCACACCAGCTTTCTTGCATAATCTATGAATCAGAATAGGAAATGGCAATGCTTGATGAGTGCGAACCGCTGACTCTGGATTTGTTCTGCCATAATGCGAGCCCAATCAATTTCATACCCTGCCAAGATGCTCACTAACAACACGACCCTCTCTATTGTGATCACATTATCCGTACATATGGGCCTGATGCGCATTCGGATAATAGACCACCAAAACTTTGCCTTTAATGAGAGATGGGCCTTTAGAATATGCTTGGCATGGTCCGTAACCCATATCGGCTCAACACCTTCCTCGTAAATTTGGCCCGCTATCCACCTCAATAACTCCATTTTCAGCCCGATATCATTCTCATTAACTACTTTCCTCATTTTTGCCTTCCGATTGTCATATTCTGCTGTGGAGCGTGGGGCTCTGTAATTAGGTCCAAATTGTACCCTTCGAATAGTCTCTGCTGAGATGTCAACAATCTCACCCCTGATCATGACTTCACTCAACTGCGGTGCATCAATAGGCTGCATGAGCCTTGGAAGGTTGCCACATACAGTAGCATAGTAAGACGCATAAAATTCTCGAACCAGGTAAGGGGCGTACTTCCCCAGCTCTTGTGATACCCATCCTAACCCATGGTGGTCAATATCAGCTTCTAAACCTAGCACACCTGTCAATCCTGAGTTTTTCAACCTTGCTTCCTCATGAAATCTCCGTACCGACCCCCGTCAACTCTTAGGTTCCAGTCCTTTATCATAGATCTCTTTTATTCCAGGAGCACACCATCTTGTGTTTTGTGGCTCGGTGGAGGTGATAGTGTAAGCAGAATCAACTGGCTGTGAAGGAGCGGTTTCTTCTAACTGAACCTGAGACACTTCAAGAGAAACAGAATCAGAAGTGGAGTCATCATCATCTGACCTGTCTTCTTCACCCTCCTCATCAGACTGGGAGGTGTTGTCCACTTCCATCGGTATTCTAGTTGAGTTTGATCGTGATAAGGGCATATAAGTCTCCGGGTTAGGATGCACATTCATCTCTTCAATTGATTGCTCATCCTCGGAGGACTCATCTCCTAGGCGATGACCAGAAATAGAAACAGCATCCCTTCGACCTCTTGAAGACATTACCTCTGAAAAATTGTCAACATATTAAAGCATGAGTCCCTTTGATGTTCTGTTCCAATCAAACAAGCAACAAATGAAACAAAGGACACTAAGATAACCTAAGTAAAAACAAATCGAACCAGGTTCAGGGCTACAGATACAAGGTGTAAGTACGATTTATAGGATAACCTAGGAGTCATATAGTAGCCTCGTAACAATATGGTAGCTCAAAGAAATGTATTCTAAAAGTAGGTATGAGATGCAGGTATGACTCATAGTGTGCACTACAAGTCGTAGGTTGGGTTCGTATCTTCTTTCAGAGACATTTTGAGGGTTCATATCAAGGCCACGAAACCACCACTACGATTCATAGCAAGGGCTACAAGTCATAGGTGAGTTTCACATAGATAATGTTAAGGCATCTTAGGTGGTTAATGCCTGCTACAAAGATCTACTATGACTCGTAAGACAACCTACGACTCGTAGTGGGTTCTCGTAGCAGAAAGCAGAGTGCACCCAAGGTGCCTCCAAACTTCTTCACAACAACCAACAATTAATCAGAAAGCATCAGAGTTTACACATACACAGATATAGGTCTGCAGCAACTTAAACATTTTTCATTGTCAATCTTCTCAAAACAAAGCATGCATTTTCCCCCTTCTAGGCAAAGCACTTTTAATAGTAAAAACATCAACGCACATTAAAGGGGATACACATGAGAAGATAATCCTAAGAGAATTATAACACCCCCAACCTAATAGTTTCAGTCCCACATGATCTTCATAATGATCCATAAAATATGCAACAAAAGTACATTGTCATAGTGTTAGATATCAAAACCACCAAACAAGGACAACATTCAAAACTCGACCCTTTTACAAAGACATAAACAATTTTATACCATATTTTTCTTACTATGATAGGCACTCTTGCATGATTATGCTAGTTATGATCCTTAGGCCTTCATTCAATCATCCATAAGACACGGATATTTCAGAGACAAATCGAATTTAACCGCAAGAACTTACCAGATAAATATGTGAATGTATGATGAGAAGAAGAAAAATCAGAAGAGTACTTGGTGCACAATTCACTTATTGGGGAATTTTAGTGGGTGAAAGATGTAAAGATGAATGAAGTAGTGAAAGGAAATGGTGGGGGGAGTTATAAACTAAAAGGGGATGCTTTATGAAAGGACATGAAGAGCCAAGAGATGTTGTTCTCTTAATATTCAAAACCTTTTTCCATTTAAACTTCTACAGATTGGTCTTATGAGACCCTGACTATGAGTCGTATGAAGTCATACGACTCGTAGCTCCTAATCTCGTAGCAGACCCAACACTTAGGGAAATTACGACTTCACACCTGAGCACTACGAACCCAACTTACGACTCATAGGGAACCCTACAAATCATAAGGTTGGCTTGTAGTGTGTCTGTCAGCTTCTGGTACTCACTGTTTCTTTCTACAAGGCATAACAATAAGTTGTAACATGCACTACGACTCGTAGGCCTACTTGTAGAAGTTGCATCCAAGCATAATTTTTCTATTCTTCAGCTCTTGGTTTGTACCTGTAACCTATTACTCAAAATACACCAAAATTTCAATTGATACAACTGGTTCAAGGTCTCAATAATCACAACACAATATAGAATTACCAACCAACAAGTTAACTACGATACAATATCTTAAAATAATTCAACATATAAAAGATGTTTGGGTTGCCTCCTAAGAAGTGCCTTGTCTAACATCGTGGCTTGACTATGCCATCATGGATAATCAGACTTCTCTATAAGTTCCATCTTTGCTCCTTATACTCTTCCTTTGTTCATCTTGCACTGCATTTAGTTGCTTAGCAAGCTACTCCATCCTATCACCAAGACTTTGCATCGATATAGTTTGTTGTTCCACTTTGTAATTACATTTGAGGACATCAAACTTTATGTCCCTGACAATGTCATCTTGCTCATTCACCTTGATTAGGACTTATTCAAGCATATGCTCAATCAGGGTTAGTTTATCAATGATACAATGTTGGTGAGGTCACCTGGTCCAATGTGCAACATTTTTGCTTTTGAATTTACTAGAGGCTCTTGTAAATGCACTAGTAGTTGGTCTGGCATGCCGTTGAAGGGGTTGGTAGACTTAGGCAACTGCAAATAACTTGGCCATAATCTCAATGATCTCATTAAATGGTCATCTTACAAACTCCCAACAGTCCCCTCCAAACAATGCATCAACCTACCCTTGTTGCTAAGAGGTTAATGCTCAGTAGAAGATAGACGCCAATTCATCACCAGTCAAACCATGGTTCTAATTTTCTGCCAAACACTACGTGTACCTTTCCCAAACCACTACCAAAGGTTCTCCTGACACTCTTTTGAAATTACAAATGTTGTTCTGTAGTTTCTGCTTGTTGGATTCTCTATAGAAGTTCATAAGGAAAACTCTTTGTACTTCCCACTCTGGAGAGTCATGGGGAAAACCTAAAGAGCCATGGCCTCCCAAGTAGGATGCCTTGTCCCAAGGACCCCCCTCAACGATTGAGTGAAATTTTGTAGATGGATTTGGGGATCTTCGGACTCTTGCCCATAAAATAGAGCGCATCTCTGCAATGTTTCCAACAAGTGGTTTGCAATGTAGAACTTTTGCTTAGTCATAGTGCTAGCCAACCTACACCTAAAATCAACTAACAAAAACAAACAGAAAAAGTAAAATACAATAAACTATAAATCAACACTAGAACTAACTAATAGTGAAATCAAATCAAAATCTAGTCGTATTCCCCGGCAATGATGCCATAATTTTTTACTGATGTTCATGCTCTAATAAGAAAGCGATTGTTGTCAGCAATTAACCTAACCAAGGTTAGGATCAAATCCATAAGGAATATAGGGCTTGATTGAAAGATTTCACCACTAATCATTTCTAGTATTTATGACTACAATCTCTAAATGGGGGGTTTTTGTGTTTCATCAGAGTTTACACATACACAGATTTTAGTATTTATGACTACAATCTCTAAATGGGGGGTTTTTGTGTTTCAAAAACAAAATAAAACTACCACTAACTATAACGCGAGGAAACACTCAATTTTAGGGACAACTTGGAAATTGGGTACCCTATGGTTCATCAACTTGATTACCCTAGATAACATAACTACAATTGGTGATTCGCATGCACGACGGTAACTTAGGTTCTTCCAGCCCTCTTGTGAAAGTAAAGGTTGAATTTCACTATAGCGCTTGCTCGGCAACCATGGCGTGCCAACTAACCATTACCTATTGTCCCAGTCAACCTCCCCTTGGTCAGTATCGGTTGATTAGATAAGAATACATCAATCGAATTCTGTCATCTTCTTCCCTTTTCCTATTCATCACTACCTTGGTCGGGATAGTGATAGTAAGCAGAGTTTTTAGTGTTGGCCACCACCAAACCACAATAATAATGAAGGGAAATAGATAATAAATGCAAAACCCAATCATAAAAATGCCGAAAACCTAGGTCATCTCTATGTCAACTACCCATGGTACCCACAACCCCAAGTTGTGGGCGCTTCCCTGCTCATGGCTAAGGCAAAACACACAAGAATGCAAATAATAGAAATAGTTGAGAGTTTTACCAATACCAATGAAGAAAATAGGCATCACAAATTGCAAACCCACAAGCTTGATTGATCAACAATGAGTACAAGGCAAGATTTGCAATCCCCAGAATGGGTTTTTCAAGAGAGAATAATAAACTACTCTAAAAAACTAAGAAAAACTTCAAAATGTGATTCTCAATAGTCTACTGGTTGAACTCCTTGCTAAAAACCTAACTTAAACTATATATAGTATTTACAAAACAACCTAGAATTTACACACAAAAAAAGACAATTGGCAGCTAATAAGTTACGCAGGTATGATTCGTAGGATGACCTATGAGTCGTAGTCGGGGTCTTGTGTCAGGTTCTTGGCATCTTGGACTAAACTGGTATGACCCACAGGTACGAGTAGTTGCTTGAGCTATGGCTCGTATGTTAGTCTCATAATCTTGGTCTTCAGTTTTTGGTCCAACATCTTGGCTCTCTGATTCTTGCTATGAGTCCACCTATACGAGTCGTAGTGTAACTTACGACTCGTATGATGGTCTCGTATAGGTGACCTCCACTTAGCAGATTTCTGAATTTTGGTCTCTAATTCTTGTTATGACATCACCCTATGACTCGTAGGGTGAGCTACGACTCGTAGGTGGGCTCATAAGGCCTATGCTTCAGCAACATCTGCAACTTTTCTTCAAAATCATGCCAATCTAACTTTTCTGCAAAATTAACACAAAAACACGTCAAAACACTAAAAAGTCACTTTATGAACTCACAAAATCCCTTGTTTTAGGCACCAAATATGTTGAATTTATACAGCACATCAATACCCTCAACTTAGAATTATTGTTTAAAACACAAAAAAGTCGCTTTAAGAACAGAGAAAATCCCTTATTTCAGGCACCAAATGTGTTGTATTTTGACAGCATATCAGTTCCCATATATACATATGAATCCTCAAAGTACTAAAGGCGTCGTAGGCCTCACACATGGATATCTTAGGGATCATGATAGCTCAAATGAATGTATACAATTATAAATCGTATGCATGCCCAAACCACAATACTGGTGCATACACATATACTCGAATTATATCACAATCTCATAGTATCTTACTGATAGCACAAGGTTATCTTAATTCACAAGATTCTATCTCAAATTATCAATAGAATAGCAATTTACCGAAAACTCAATTCAACTAGAATAATAATTCCATCAATAATTCCCCACATTGTCTCAATTACTCAGAATCAATCTACTTCTCTCAGTTATCATATAAATATGCTTATTAACTCAAATCTAGTCCCAAAAGGTTAATTAAACCTACCTCAATGTCGAAACAACATACGAACAAGCTTTCAATCAACTCTAACCCTCAAATCGAGCCTCTAATTGATCATCTACTATCAACAATAGTTACTACTCATCAAGAAATGCATTTTGATACCTATATTGGCATAGTTTAGGCTTAGGGGAAAATGGCCAAAGTTAGGACTAAGATTCAAAAGTAAGTCTCAAATTTGGAAATTGGCTTTCAAAATTGGATTATACATGAAAAACAGAGTTCATGGGTGAAAATCCCATTAAAATTGAGTTCAAATTGAATGAGAAATCAATGGTTAAATTTTGGAAACATAGTCCAAAACCCCTCAATTTTGGGTGATTAGTTTCATGAAATCAAGGATAAATCAAGATAAAACTCATGAAAAATTATTAGTTTAAATCACCCCAAAAAGCTTAGAAGTTTGAAAATGGGTTAAAAATGGTGTCTCTCGGGTTTTTATAGCTGACCAGTGAAATGCTCTCCGCGAACATGAGACCAAGTTCCTGAACGCGGAGCCTAACCAAGCCCAAATCTCTAGGATCATGGAGACCAGATCTGTGAACGGGGAGCACAGTACCTGCACCAACAAAATTAGCCAACATCAAAAACTCAAAAGTAGCACTAGGAACTCATTTGAAATCAGAATTTCATAAACCAAATATTTGTTCATAACAAAAATAGCGATCCGGACTCGATATGATAATTGTAATTCGATTCTGAGGTCTCTATGACACATTTACCAATGCAAATCCAATAATCTAGTTTAAACTTAAAATACCAAAACTACCCTAGGCAACTCCAAAAATTATGATGAAACTATTTTTAGCGTTTATTTCACCATTCGAAATTGTCAAAATTCTAATCTGAGCTTCCGAACTCCAAATGTTGATCAAAGTCAAACTTTGGTTTCAAAAATGATTAAAATAACACCTTGGGCCTAAAACCTTATTTTAACTCTGAATTTAACCCACAAGCTTGATTGATCAACAATGAGTACAAGGCAAGATTTGCAAGGGCCTAAAAACCTCATTCTAACTCCAAATTTAGTTATGTGGCTTATCATAGTTCAGTTTTGACATTTTGGAGCTAATTGATTTGATAGATCTCTAATCTGACCTCCGAAACTCAGAATGACACAAAAATTCACTTTCTCAACAACTTAAGCCTCCAAAAATGTCAAAATTCATATTTTCAACTTTCAAAACTCAGGTTTTCAATTCTAACCATTCAAATAGTTTAAAATAGGCCCAAAGAAACTTACGAAAGGCTAAAATGATAATTTCCATAGGTAAAGCCAAAAATGACCAATCATGTCATTACATCAAGGCCTAAGGACTAAAGTTGCTCACAACAAGTACTAAAAAACTACATACTATCCTTATCGGAGGCTTTTGAAAATGTCAGGGGTGATAATATTTGGAATATCCCTATCATTTTCTACTCTTGTAGGGAAATGATGTCACGATCCAACCCCGTGGGCCGTGACTAGGGTCCACATAGGACCCCCAAACACGATCACAAAGCTAAATTACAAACAGAGGACTTGTATTTACAAAACTTTTGGCAGAGTTTCTTTTGTTTTACGAACTATCCAAAATAGACCTGCATCTTAGAAGGTGCCAACAGAGATCAAACAGAGCCAACAGAATATCATATAGGTATATACAGGCCGACAAGGACGCCATGGGGGGAAAACATCCTATCAAACACGTCATGTAGGTCTAATCAAACAGACTGGGCATAACCCACACGCTTATGTATCCACAGAACTCTAAACAAACTGACAGAATCATAGGACAGGACAGGGCCCCGTCGTACCCCTGAACAGATACATGCAATGCAACGAACGAGTAAGTATACATATATACCAAAAGTAGGCTCCGAAATAGAGGGAGCACTCCAAATAGCAGAAGGGTGCCATAAACTGGTGGATCAATAAACTGTTCGGCAGTACTTGCGGGCATGAAACGCAGCCCCCGAAGAAGGGGGTCAGTACAAAATACGTACTGAATATGCAAGCAGAGGATACAGAATATAAATATGAGTAGTAATCGAAACCAAAGTATAAAAGGTAAATGCATATCCAAAAGATCAAAATATTTACTTTCAAAATACCAAAACATGCCTAGGGCACAGGAATGATGGTCGCCCATCTGTCAATGGCGCCATACTGCCGCCTAACCCCAAAGAGTTGCTCGAATCTCCATAACATATCACAAAAGGGCATCATGCATTATGCCAATATATCAGAAGGCCACAAGAACCTTATAACACTAATCTAAGTTGAGCTCGACCCTTGGGTGAAGCTGACCCGCCGAACTTAGCAAACTCTGGAATATATATATATATAGATCATAATGCGTACGATAACAACTGGCCCGGGAACAGGTGAACGATATCATAATAGGCACGAACAGAGTCGTGAGTAATCATATGTATAAAATCATTATCATAAATCCAAAAGATAAGTAAAATAATCATATTTGAAATCAAAATAATATTTATTACAAATTCTTTCAAGGTTACCAAAATCGCATATAAGGACTTTGTGGGACCCACGACCGATGGAGACCTGAACTAGCCCCACTTATGAAGAACATACTTATCCCAAACCATACGAACTCCTATGAGATATTTCAAAATGGTTTTCAAGGCAATCCGAGCTTTCTATCCAAAAGTTACGGATATTTAAAGTTTAAAATCAATATAAGATAAATTCTTTCAAAATTATTCAAATTTCACATATTCTTACAACTTACAAATTTCAAAGACACAAGAGTCAATATTGTGACTAGATATCATGAGAATGCCAAGGAACAAATATGAATTATACACAAGCCCGAATTACGAGAATAGAGTTCGTATCATAACATATTTTTAGCTAAGACATGCCAAAAGGAAAGGCTTCTTTACATACCTTAAACGCTCTCCAATATAATCCAACGCTAGCCAAACCCAATCTATGTTTCGAATTACCCAAAATCTACAAACAATCCATAAAATGCCAAACATTAGCTAAAGGCTTTCTTTGACATTAATTCCAACTTTGTCTTTAATTCTACAGAAATTTGGGCAGCAATTCCCCTTAAAAATAAGCCACCCCGAGAATCCATCTCAGCTCAAATCAATCAACAACAATAACAGCAACAACCCAGTACCATCAATAACCAATTCAAACGGCAATATAACAACAGTAGCTCTATTGATCATTATTTAACAACATCAATGAATTTGATTCAACAGCTTACCTTTAAGTCAATACCAATGCTTATACAGTTAAATACTAATTCGAATCTATACCAACAATATTGAAGGCCATTCCAACAATGTTATTCTCATTTTTATCCAAATTTCATTAAATATGCAATAACCTGGTCCAAAAATTTTATCATCGGAAAATGTCGTCTGATTCTAGAAACTTTTATATGAAAATGTTCCCCAAGTGATAAGGAATTCAATAGCAAAAACCATTTCAAAAATGGAGCTCATATGAGAAAGTAATTGCAAGTTAAATTTTTCAGAACATTTTGAAAATGCAGCAGAAAACAGTAATTTTTATTTCAAACGAAGAACCAAAATCAATTTCTGAAGCTCCCACGTTGTTCTCCTCGAAAAAGTATACAATTTAGCCTTTTGAATCACCCAAATCGAATCAAAATTGAGAGAGATATAGGGTTGTGAAGTTGGGGAAAAATTAACATATTCTCTGAACGGTTCTGCAGCTGACTGTGAACAGTATCCTACCACGTGGCAGCTTTTGGTTGGGCCATGTGGGCCCACCTTTTACTATTTACCCACTGCTCAAACTTAAATTTGATGATCAGGCCTTATCTAAAGTCACAAGGATACACTCCATATATAAAATTTTATCAGAAACAGCATTCCGAACTCACTAGCGCAGTTGAAACTTCCAACGGAGATCGTTTTATGCCTAATGGGTCCCACTTTCAATCTGAACACTATTGGGGGGTCAAATCACCCGAAAGCCTCAAAACTGAACAAAAGGTCCTCCTAGACCAAAATCGATATTTCGGATCCAATGAAGATATCAAAATTTGCATTTGAGGCCTCCTTGACCCAAAACCTAAGAAAACCCATTAAACTAGTTTCGGACTCAAAAACTCAAAATATTCTCAGAAGCTCTAAAAATACAGCGAAACCATTCCTAGCGTTAGTTTGACCATATGAAACTGCTGAAATTTTTAAAATTCTAATTCGAACTTTCGAACCCCAAATGTTGACCAAAGTCAAACTTTGGCTCCGGTAATGACTAAAAAAATGCCACTTCTATTCAATTCCAATTTTTGGTCCCAAATTTCCCTAATTGCTCCAATGTATGAAATACGGGTTCTAACAAATCGCATGCTTTGGAAATACTGGTTGGAGTGCAACAGGTGGTGGGGGTGGCGGATCCTCAAGGATTGGTGTGATCCTGCGATGTTGGCATATTAGGAACTATGGTTGGGGCCTCTAGTATGCCTCCAAAACTAGTCAAAAGATGAATAATGGACGCCTGCACAACCAAAGTCATAGCTAGTGTGACTGGGGGCTATGTTGGTAGTGGCCCCTCTAGAGGTAGAGGAATAGAGGTGTCTTGATGCCTCGTTGCGCGCTTTGGGGCTGCATCTCTGTCTGGTACTTGTGCTTTGCCCCACGATTGATCTTTTGAGGCCATAACCTATGAAGGAGTGAGATAAGAAGTTTTCATAAAACCAATAAGACACACTACACGAAAGGTTACAACATAGATAAGGTTTTTTAATGACATCCTGTAGCTTCTTGAAGATGGGATAAAGACGTCTCTGCACCTATTTATAGGACTCTACTATATGTTAGCTCTGTATAAAGGATACCAATGAATCTGGGGCTCTGTGCCAACTTGTCACAACCTGATTTCTCAAGTTATGATGGCACCTACCATAACCCATTGATAGGTAAAACAACCCTGAAATAACAAGTAATGGGTATAAGGGAGAAAATAACAGAATCTAGCATACATAAGACAATATAAATAAATTAAAAAAAGAAACTTAACTAAATATGTATACAAAATCCCTTGTAGAACTTGAAAGTCATCGATACAAAGCAACTACAAATAAAAGAAGAGTACGAATCCCAAAAGTAGATCAAAAATATATACATGATATGGCTAGTCTCAAAAGTACAAAAGGTCGGGCCACCTAGCTAATGGAGATAGAAATAATCCAAAATATTGAACCCTCACCTTGGTCTCTGATATAAGCTGCTACAACTTGATCAATGAACATTGACAATTGGTTCTCGGACCTACATCACAAAAGTAGAAGCAGAGTGTAGTATGAGTACAAAAAATATAGGTAACCAGTAGGTATCATAGGCCGACTAAGCAGAAAAGGTAAAGTCAATATGAAAAAGAGAAATAGTCCTAAATCTGAGTAAAAAAATATCAAAGGCAAGAAAAGTAACTCACGCAAGTAAGAGAATTCTAACTTAAGGCTACGAGGACCAAGAAAGTAAAGAATTTGACATACTAAAACCTAATGAACCACACCAACCCTAAACTTGGAGTATTAAGAGTAAAAAAGTTGTGCATGACCTGGGTCCTAAGGCCGAGACTATCCAATATCCCAAAATGCTCGCCCGATTAATAAGAGAGGTCAAGGCTAGGACTATCCAATACCTAGAATGCTCGCCTAATTTTATAAGGAGGTCGATGCCAACACTTTCCAATACCCAAAATGCTCACCTGATTTGATAGGGAGATCATGGCTAGGATTATCCAATACCTGAAATGCTCGTCTAATTTGATAAGGAGGTTAAGGGCAGGACTATCCAATACCCGTAATGCTCACCTAATTTAATGAATAGGTCAAGGCTATGACTATCCAATATCCAGAAGGCTCACCTGAGACTGGTTGATGGTATTAGACTTCTTCAATTTATATGCTAATAATCGACTAGGACTTCCTTTCCCATGGAACTAAGCCAACATAACCACTAAGTCATCGGATAATGCCAGAATCAAATTTGAGAACAAAAACTAACTGCCAAACTTGGGGAATATGGATAATAGGTGTTTATTCGGGCAAGTTGTTGCCTAGCTAAGGCGCAACTACCAGATCCTCGTCCCCTATGCTATTCTATAGGGATCTAGGACGACCTAAACAATGTCGGGGCATCTAAAGAAAGTTCTTATATTAAGGTCAACATGCTTCATGACACTAGCATATATGGAATGGTATTGCCAATAATGATAACAACAAACAAAATGGTATGCATGCTTATAGTACCCGGAATAATCTATAAAGGCCTAAATCATGACTTCTAGCATCTAAGGTATGTAAATAACCTGCCCTGCCAAATTTCAACTAATTCAACATGATTTCATACTGATCAGCTTAATCTAAACAAAGGGAAATCATAGCCTACCTATAGGTCAATCATACATTCACCAACTCACTCCACCAGAGCTTTTCCCTTCTGAAAGATTTCAGAATACTATCCCGTTGTCAAAAAATAAATTCATAATATTATTACGATCATTTAAAAATCAAATTTACAAGAATGGAGATAGACTAATTTTTTGAGGGCTAAAATGGGAAAATATAGGACATGCGCTGGAAATTTTAGAATTGACCCCAAATTTTGATCCTAATTAGCTCCCGGGAGTTATGTCCTAAGACATGACACTATTCAGGGCTTGGAAATACTCTATGGGCCACACTTACAAAAAAAACTCAATTTAAGCGAAGGAGCACTACAGAGACATCAGCTAAATATAGGAAAATAGCGCAAACATGGCCCTCACTGCTGAAACCAACCACACCACACTTATCCTAGTGGAAAGCACCACAAATATAGGCTTTTGTATCAATCAATTTAGACCTAAATTGGTCAAGTTATTAGCTCCCAAAAATTGCCCAAACTCCAATCTGAAATACCAAACTGTAGAAGCTAAATTTAAGATTTTACCTTATCTGGAAGTCCTAATCAAGTTTCTGAACCCACCACATAGTCCCTTATGAAATTCCATATAGAATAGACTTTGAAATCACCTAATTTGAACTGGAAATAAAGAACTTATTGTACTGTAAATTTTTTGTTCCAAGTGTTGATCGCATGCACTTAACACCCCCTTCAAGCATTGCTAAAGTGGCACTGATGGTTGCTTAAGTGGCCCTCCCACCAAGGGGCGGGCTTCACTAAAGCGAGCCCTGGGTCACAAAAGAGAACCTTTCTAAAGCGGACCTAGGGCTTGCTATAGCAATACCCCCCCCCTTTGGGTGGCTGTCACATTAACGAGCCAGGGCCGCTAAGGTAATGACACCAACATAATGCTGAGGAACTAATTTTCTCCAACTTCAAATTTTCCGACGGGACACTCAGAATTCATTCGCAACCCGATGTAAATAAACTATGTTATCCTACCAAATTCAATATTTTAGATTCAGTGGCATAGTCAGAATTCTCATACAAGGTATTACGACTAAATATGAGTCTCACTCCCACGACCATGTTTATCCAAATTTCACTGAGGGTCTCAAGATGAGTTTGGAAGTCTCGGGAATCGAATGAAAGGTCATTCTAGACCAAACATGTCAACTGTTGGTCAGTTTTCATTTGAGCTTGTTTTTCAAGAATATTGACCAAAGTCAATTGTTGGTCAGTTTTAAAGGCTAAAATGCAAAATATGATACAAACATACACTAAAGCCTCGATATTTGAGTCAACCACGCTTCTAACGTAATTTGGTCATTCTAGAGCTAATGAAATTATCAGAATTTTGTTCTGAGGCCGCTTACCCATAATTTACTCAAAAATTAACTTATCAAGTTATAAAGCCTCCAACACGCGGAGAGTTTAACAACTTTCAAATGAACAATTAGGCAATCGAGCTACCAATTCCAATGGGTCATAATGGGGTCACTATAGGAACACTATAAATAATGTATATATTACAATATAGGTAAAATGATCCAAAGGGTCAATACAACATTCACTACTAAAAAAACTTAGATTCGCAAAAGTATGGATAGAGTCATACCTGAAACCTCAAATAAGCTGAGAAACTGCTCCAGCCTCTCTGCTTGGTCTCCCAGATAGTTTTCTCAACCGGATAGTCTCGCCACTAGACCTTTTAACTATAGGAATGGATTTGGAATGTAACTGATGGACATCTCTGGTTAGTATAACTACTGGCTTCTAATAAATATGGCTTTTAATTTGCATCTGATAAATAAATCATGTATCTAATCAAACTCTGATTTAATAAATTAATTATCAAAAATATAATAAATTGTGTAACTTTACATTGAAATAAGTTGATGTTATTATGTGATATTGAAATAGTAACATATTCTTTTGTAATTTAAATAAAGACAAAACAAAAAAAAAAAAGAATGTACAATAAAATTAGTTAGTTATAAAATTAACATGGTTAATGTTGCTAAATGATGTGGACGTGAAGTGCAACACTAATTAGAAGATTAGATTAATCATGGAAGTTGGATTATTTTATCTTATTTTTAAATTATAAATTATTGAAACAGGAATCCTAAGTATAATTTACCCCATATTTTTGGCTCGTTATTGTTTCTTTATTTTAAAATTAAATCTCTATCTGAATCATTATACAAAACCTATTGAACATTCTGAAATTTAAAATAATTATAACATCCTCCATCAAATCGCCTATTTTATTCATATAAGTTAATTATTGAAAGTTATATGAATGTAATTATTTAAAATTTATTAAATATAAATTTTGAAATGATTCGAATTATATTAAATTCATGAATATATTAGTCCAAATAAATGTTATGAATTAATATAATTTGGTTAATCACTTAAGTCCAATAAATACGAATTTAATTAAAACTCATGCTAAATGATTTGGGTTACGTTAAAGGAGTCCAAATTAACAAGTTCAATATTGTTTCATCCAAGAGTCACATCTTGGTGCCACGTGTCAAATTATGTGGCACGCCAAGTCAAACAAAGAAGTCATTGAGACCATGTCATGTGTCAAAATGATAAGTTCATCTCATTAAATCTCAACATGCCATGTCACTTAAATCTAGGGTTGGCAATTTTAGCACATATTATTGAAATCAGTCAATTTAACTGATACTAAATAAACTGGATCACTCATATTTTAAGTGGGTAAATATGAATTTCAGCTAACTTTTCAAGCTCATATAAATATGGGCAAATATAGATAAAATAAATAAAATATGGATATCCATTTAGGTCCAAAACAAACCATCTTCTGAAAATCCTTAAACCCCTAAATTGGTAAATCCTAGATTCCTAAGGCGCTTGAAGACCTGAGTCGCTGGAGAGGAGACAGAGAACTCTCGAGTCAGTCCTGTTTAAGGTTTCCGCATGGACTTGTTGGTTAGAGGCTCTACCGTAATTCAGTCAGAGAAGATCGGAAGAAACCCAATCTCTGTTGGAGAACTGAACTTATCGGAGAGCATTGGATTGCAAAGATGGCAAAGAATCAGATTCCTCAGTTCAAGAAGACTCTTGTTTACATTGCTGAAGTATTGGATAGAGATTGAGTAGAAAAACTGAATCTTTTTTCTTTCAAGTTTAGTACACAACATGAATCTTTTTCACTGAATTGATATATGTAGTTCTATGCCTTCATGGTTCAGAAGATATGCTTTTGGTCCAGTGGATATATAAGGTATAGATTTACAGCTTATTATTGCTTGCTTGATTGGGGTATGGTAATTCTATATCTTGGAATGATTATTGGTTATTAAATATAAAAGCGATAAATTGGTCTTGTTGCACTTAAAAGTCTTACAATTAGTATTATTTTTCATGTTAATTAGGTGATCATTTTATCTTGATAAGACTCTTCTGCCATGATATCTAGTATTTTGCATTGAAGGATATAGCTCACTAATAGATGGATGAGACAAAAATGGTAAAAGAATCAAGGTTAATATCCTAACAGAGACAAAAAATATCAAGTTATGATCGTATTTTGATGTTAATATTTGATTTTCAAAAAGAATAGATAAATTGAAGTCAAGTTATTTAATGGGTTTGAACCATTTTAATGTTTTATTGTTGAGAAGAATAGATAAATTAAAGTCACAAAAGGGATAACATTTGTTGG
>DF363309.1:5665-18398 GCA_000787875.1 Solanum virginianum
AAATATGCAAAATGAAGAGAGTTAATTAATACATGCATGCACACTTTCCAAAAATTATGATTTATCCAATTTTACCTTGTTAGTTCTTCATGGTTTCCACAACCCTAATTGTGTATTTATCTACTCATGATTTGTGTAGATGTAAGACTTATGGATTGGAATAACATAATAGAGCACTTACATAATTGAATTAAGAACAAGCAAATCCAAACTTCAAAGAGAATCACAAGATCAAAGATCAAATCTAAGTACAAGTGTTTCTCATAACTCTCCAATGTTACATCTACTCAATCTCACTATTTTTTTTCTCTCTAATTGTCGAGTTCTCCGTGTGCTATCTGAAAAATAACCTAAAAAACCTATTTCTAGTAATTAAAATACAAGTCCTAAATAAAATAGGATAGTTAGGTCGGCATGCCTCACAAACAGGTTTATGGGGGATATTGAATTCCACGACCCATAGTCACAGTCTCATAAAGTGCTGTTGAAAAGCTGAACTTCAAATCTACGATACCCCTCTACGACTCGTAAAGTGATTTATGGCCCGTAGTGGGGTTTCATCTGATGAATCTTTAGAAAGTCCCTTATCTCTGATCCTCAGGGCACAAACCATGTTCTATGACTCATAACCCAATCCACGACCCGTCTGCATGTTTGTAGAACAATTTCAAAAAATCAGCCTCTCATTGGAATTGTCCATGAAACCCACTTCACGGCCCGTAGAGTAAACTACAGCTCGTAGAGTAAACTACGGCTGGTAAAAGGTCTCATACTGCATCAAAATCAGCAACTTTCTTCCCAAAATCAAATCAAGGTCACTTCTGGAATCCTGCAAATAAGACACAACTACATATAAAACTAACTAACATTGCATTGAGAACATACAAAATGTTAAGTTTTAAGCATCAAAACTGTTGTATTTTGACAGAACATCAACACCCTTAAATTAAAATTGTTGTTTGTCCTCAAGCGACAGACTCAATCTATATAAGTAATATAGTAACATACAGACCTCAACCCACATCATATCAATCTTAAACTCGAATACCCATGCCACTTTTTAAAAACAAAATCAGATAGTCATCTAGCAAACCAATATAGACTAGTGCATGTGACAACACAACTATAACAAGTGAGGTACTATCAACAATCCACAACCACTGAATAAGTCTAATGCTAACAATGCAAGTGCCCTCACAGAAAGAAGTCTCTTATCTCACTCTCAATGATGTTTTCAAGAATAACCTTGGGACTATGCAAAATCACTCACCCTCACAAAAGATATTCTTGCATCATGCCTAATACCATAGGCTTGCCCCTATACTCATGAATAAGGCCTCAACTACTCAGACTAGGATCACTTTAAGACTTTATATGCTTGTAACGTAGGCTCAGAGGGCTTTGGTATGGTATGGTGTTTTGGGAATATAGTGACTAAAGGTCCTCCTTGACACTGCATTTTCCTACACTTTTCCCTACCAATATTGTTATTTTTCATGTTATTCTCCCTTTCTCCTATTTCAAGCTTTTCTGATTGCTTTCTTTTTATTTTTCAGCTTTTTGTCGTGCTTTTACTATTCATTTTTCTTTTTAACTCAAAACTAAGGCATTACTTATTTTTCTTGTATTCAATACATGATTTTTCTCCTTTCCTCTGTATCACTAACTTTCTTTCTCATTTTTTTATATTTTACCCTTACACCAACCACCCTCAACTTAGGTTTTTGGTCTAAGTTGAGGTGCACATAATCCATCCTCAAAACTAAGGCGACATTTGGTAGCCACCCTCAACTTAGGTTTTTTGCCTCAGTCAAGGTGCACAATGTTTAAGGAAGGACCAGAGCCAATTTTAGGATTTTACAACTAACAAGGCTAGGCTAATTAGGTGTTTGCAAGGAATAGGTACATATTAGGCTCAAACATTAGGATTAAGGGATATTTTGCAATTTTGGGTAGTTATTTAAGCTAAGTGGGCTTTTAAGAACAATGGCCTAAGATCCTTTCCTAATCTAATTAATCTATAGCCTAACTTAGAGTAACAGGGCAAGTTCTGAATTAGCATACAACACATGAATTCAGCAATTTAAGCTCACACTCACATGACACTGACTACATTATCATCAAAAGACTCTCAGATCATGCTTTTATCTCAATTTATTCTCACTTATCAGAACAAGCATTGTCAACATACCTAAACATACATGGTTGCTATCTAAACTAACTAATTAAAATTTTAATGGATATTATTTTTCAAACAAAACACAAAAACATCTTATATGCCACAGGTATTAGTACTATATGCTACAAATACTGCCTAAAACATCCTACATATACCGGTTCAATAGAAAATAAATATCCATGGGCAAAAAGATTACAGGCAGGAAACCCCAGGATAAAAAATTGGGGTAGTTATGGACCTAAGCTATTCAGACTTTATTGAGGCCTATAACTACCCATACCCCATCAAAAAAGGTGCATTGTCCCCAATGCACACAATATAGCAAAGCTAAAGTATAAGGGGTTAAAAGTCATACCTGGGTGCCTAAGTGCTAGTGTCCACCTTTGGTTACCTCCCAAGCAGCCTTTGATTTATTATCGTGGCATGAATTGGACAAACTGATTACTCAAACTTCACCAATTGCCCAAACTTCATTCTTCAAATCGTCTAGCCTCTTCATAAACTGACAGATATTGAAGACAACCTCTTCATCATTCAATTTGAACCTAAGCTGACTGGCTTCTATATCTACTAGTGCTCGACCAGTAGTGAGGAATGGTCTTTCCAAGATAATTGGGACTTCGAAGTTGACTTTGCAATCTAGGATCACAAAGTATGCGGGTAATATGAACTTTTCAACTTTGACCAGTACATCATATAGTATCCTCACAACCTTCTTCACCGTGCGATCCTCCATCAACAACTGCATGCTCATCGAAGTAGGGGCTCCCAATCTTAGCTTCTAGAAGACTGCAAGGGCCATCAGATTTATGCTGACACCTAGATCACATAATGCCTTTGTGAACTCCACATCACCGATGGTGCAGGGTATAGTAAAAGTGTTAGGATGTTCTCACCTTTGAACCAAGGACCTCATAGCAATCATACTGTAATGTTGAAGCTTTTGAAAAAGCTTCTGACTTACAGTGCACTTTTTCATAACCAGGTCCTTCATGTACTTTCCATACCCTGACATTCTCTCTAATGCCTCAAGGAGAGAAATTTTGATGGAGAGTTGTTTCAACGTGGAAAGAAAGTGCTCGAACTTGACTTTCTCCTCCCTCTTTTAATTCTCTAAGTGAAGGGAGAAGAAGGCCTAGGAATGGGCTTTAACTTCCGTGGTGCATCAGCAGCTTCACTCACCCCATCCTTACCACGATCATCTCCAATATTTGCATCCTTGGCAACAATTGTCTCCTTTCAAACATCCTTCTCGTCAACTGGCATGAGAGGACCAATGGTGCTCTTGCCACCCCGAGTAGTAATCGACATGCACTGCCCTTCATTCTTAGGGTTCTAAACTGTGTTGCTAGGCAGTGTACCCCTCTAATGCTGATTGAGTTTAGTTGACACTTGACTAAACTATTGCTCAAGCTGTTTGATAGCAACAAAATGAGACTTAATTTTCTGGTTAATACTGGAAATCTCATATTTCATCCCCCTCAGAGTCTCATCCTGTATCCCATCTTTCTTCAACAGACAGTCAAATATCTTCTCAATTATTGAGCTACTTGTACCAGTATCACGATTAGTGATGGCACATAGGTATCATTTATGTAACCATCTTTGTGACCCTAATCTGTTTTTCTATCTTGGCTCTTATTCAGGTCATAGTATACTTTGCGGTTATCTCTGAAAGCTCCATCTCTGTTGAAATTTCGACCTTGGTTCCTTTAACCTTGGTGCCAATAGTCAGAATTAGACCCTTCGACATTGGTCCAAAAATCCCCGTCTGATTAACAATGAAACAAGTGTCCTCCTCATAGTAAGACTCATCATACATGGGTACATGTGGAGGCTGTTGAACTACTGCATTGACTCGCTCCTGATTCTACTTCATCATCACCTCCATACCTGTGCAAATTTGGGCAAGCTTTTGCATAATTTCTTCATTTATATTAGCTTGCTCTGAACCAATACTAACAACGCACGTACTTCTGGTAGATGCTTTGTCCCTCTGCCCTCATGCACGATTAGTCTTGACCACTCTCTCTATTCTTTCTGCAATCCATGTGAATGACTGATTTAAAAACATTAGCCCCATGATAGTGTCAGCACAAGCCTGACAATTCTTATCAAAGGCACGGTAGAAGATCTCTACCATGGCATAATCAACTATCTTGTGGTCTGGGACACTCCTCAAGCATTTGGTGAACCACTCTCATGTAGTACCGATCGAGTCACTAGGAAGTTGGTCAAAGTTATTGATCTGGTCTTTCAACTTAAGCTTCTTCGATCTAGGGAAGTACCTCTCCAAAAAGGCCTTCTGCAATTCAGCCCAACTGGTGATCGAACTTTACGAGAGCTCAGAGAGCTATAGTGTTTCATTGCTTGTAAGGGATAATGGGAAGATACGAAATCCCACAGCATCCATAGATAGATTCTTTGTCCTATCATACTCTTGCAGACAAATGCAATATTGTGTAGATGGCTATGAGGATCCTCCGATGGTCAGACTGCAAAAAGCCCACGGTTCTGCAGTATTTGAAGCAACCCACTCGAAACCATGAACTTTGTGTCAGCTGGTAGTGGTGGCAACACAATAGCTCCAGTCACCTCCATAGCCATAAGATTCAGCCTGTATTGATTCCACTGATAAGCATCGATATTAAAATCCTGTGGTTGTGGAGTAATATCCTTGAGTGGAGGTGGGTTCTCATGGTTAACATTTTCATTGTCATTCCTGTTTAGAGCTGCATTGTTCGCATTGTTGGCATTATCTAGGGCTATTCTCCTCAATGTTTTCTGGATCTCTGGGTCAAACGAAGTCAAGGGATTGCCTTGACTTCGTATGATGGGCACACACTACACTTACACCCTAAAAAAGAATAAAAACAACAAAAAATGTAAAATGAGGGAAATAAGGATTGATACCCAAATCACTTTAAATTAACCAAGTCTAGTCGTACCCGACAACGGCGCCAAAATCTTGATGTTGCCCAAGTTACACCTTCTTTTTAGGATAAAATGATCATTGTCAAGAAATAGAACCCAATCAAGGTTAGGGTCAAACCCAAGGGAATACGTAGACTTAGGAGAATTCAATTAACACAATTTGAGTGATTAACCAACTTACTTTCCCAAAAAGAGGGGGTTGCAGTAATTAGTAGAAAAGTAAACCTAACTAACACAAGAGTTAAATCAATATGGAGAGAAACTAGGGTATTTTGTTCCCCATGAGTCCCTAACTTAGTGTCACCAGATAACTTGATTTTTTTCTAGTGTGTAGCATGTAAGATGGTAAGTTAAGTTCACCAAACCCTTTGGTCCAGGCGAGAGGCGAACTTTACTACATGACTTGGCCCATCTCCGTAGTGTGCATTACTAACCTTTACCTATTAGTCCCAGTACAACCTCCCTTGGCCCAGTTCAATTTATTAGGCGAGAACACATCAATCGAATCCTGTTAATTAATCTATTTTTTTAATTTATTACTACTTTGGTCCAGTCAGCAATACTAGGCAGGTTCTAATGTTGGCCACTATCAGAAAATATGCAAAATGAAAAGAGTTAATTAACACATACATGCACACTTTTCAAGAATTATTATTTATCCAGTTTTACCTTATTAGTTCTTCATGGTTCCTACAACCCTAGTTGTGGATTTAGCTACTCATGATTTGTGTAAATGTCAGACTTACGATTGGAATAACATAATAGAGCACTTAGATAATTAAATTAAGAACAGGCAAATCCAAACTTCAAAGAGAATTACAAGATTAAAGATCAAATCTAAGTACAAGTATTTCTCACAACTCTCCAATGTTACTTATACTCAATCGCACTATTTTTTCTCTCTAACTGTCGAATTCTCTGTGTGTTATCTGAAAAATAACTAAAAAACTATTTATAATAATTAAAATACAAGTCCTAAATAAAATAAGATAGCTGGCTCAGCACGCGTCACGAATAGATTTATAGGTCGTATTGCATTTTGCTGCCCATAGTCGGGATCTCATAAAGTGTTGCTGAAAAAGTGGACTTCAGATCTACGATACCTCTCTATGACCCCTAAAGTATTTACGACCCGTAATGGGGTTTCGCTGATGAATCATCAGAAAGTCCCTTATCTCTAATCTTCAGGGCACGAACCATGTCCTAAGACTCGTAAACAAATTCACGATCCATCTGTATATTTATAGAACAACTTCTGAAAATCAGCCCCTCACTGGAATTATCCACAAAATCGACTTCATGGCCCGTAGAGTGAACTACGACCTGTAAAAGGTCTTGTACTGCATCAAAATCAGCAACTTCTGCATTCTCTTCCCAAAATCAAGGCCAACCGTGGAATCTTGCAAATAAGACATGAAAATACATAAAACCAACTAACATCGAATTGAGAACACAAATAATTTCAAGTAGGGTTTAAGCACTCAGTTCATCAACTACATAAAAGCAGACAACACATCGATGTCACCTAAACTACACCTCCTCTTGAAGGTATAAACGCTAATTGTCAAAATAAATAATCTAACCAAGGTTAGGGTCGAACCCATAAGAAATATAATCTAGACCTGAAGCAATTATAAGCAATTCGAATGAATTAACCTACATATCCCCCCAAAATGGGAGGGATTGTAAATACAATAAGTAAACCTAAACTAGAAACAAGTGTTGCAAATTCAATGAAAAAAGTAACTACGGTATTATGTTCCCCACGAATTCCTAACTTAGTATAGCCAGATAATAGTAATCGTCTCCAGTGTGTAGCATGCAGAACTGATAAGTTATATTTACCAAACCTTTTGATCCAAGAGAGAGGTAAATTTCACCACATGATTTGATCCATCCCCACAGTGTGAAATTACTAATCCTTATCTTTTGTTCCAATACAACCGTTCCTTGATCCAGTTAGGTTGATTAGACAAGAGAGATCACATCGAATCCTATTAATTATTCCCTTATCTCATGCATTATCAACTTGATCCAACAAGTAAGAATTAGACGAGTTCTAATGTTGGCCACCATTAAAAAGTACTCTAAATGAAGGGATTAATTAATACATGCATGCACACTTTTCAAGAATTATGGATTATCTGATTTTACCTTCTTAGTTCTTCATGGTTTCCACAACTCTAGTTGTGCTATCCATGATCATTGTAGATGAGAAAATCGTGCTATGAAATAGCATAATTAAACACTTACAATGATGATTTGAAGAACAAGAAATCCAAAATTCTCCACAAGAAATCACAATATAATAATCTCAATGTAAAATATCACAAAGTATGAGTTCTCAAGTCGTTTATGTCCTCTCTCATACGTCTCTTTCTAAATAAAACCTAATAAAACCTATTTATAATAAGTGGAATACAAATCCAAAATAAAATAGGAAAACTGGATTCGATAACTTCAATGGACAAGGTTACGAGCCGTAGGTGAACTCATGTCCCGAACCTGGGCTTCGTACTCTGCACTTTCCAAATTCAAGCTTCAACTTACAAGACCTTCCTAGAGCTATCTTCAGACTTACAGCTCATAAAAGGTTTTATTTGCTAACTTTTCTGAAACTCTTTAAAACTTTGATCCTCTAGGTACGACCGTATCTTTAATCTATCATCAGACTTATGACTCGTAAGTGACTTTGTCTGAGATACTTTAACATTTAGTATGTTTTTTATCTTTAACCTACAAAACCACTTATGGGCCTGAAGAGATTTACAGCTTATCTGACAACTTGTGGATGTAATTGATGCTTTCACAGAAAGAGTTTGTACCATCCTACCCAAAGCATTCTATGAAGGCATCAAATTACTACTAATGAAACCAAACCAAGCCCATGCAAGAATGTTGAATTCCTTCTTCTCAATGATTGCCCCCTCCTTCAACCAGAGGGGGTTAGAATTCCAACTAGTGGAGCTAACCATGCTTTGTTATCTTCAAAGGTTTGGAGCTGCAGTAGATCTTTCAAGAAGCTCCGACTTCAGAATGTGCAACCCAAAGCATCATTAATTTCAGTTTCTCCACATAAAACTTGCACACCCCTAACCTCTAGAACATTCAGGGGTTTTGACGTAATTTGTACCCCGCTTCTACTCTTTGGAATAACTTGGCCATAAGCTTCATAGAATTCATGCACAAGACTAGGCATATATGGATCCCGAGGTTTTGTAAAGCTTTGAAAGTTATGAAATTTAAATACTTCTCACACCTCTGGGTACCGATCATTCACCCATTCTATTAGTAGCTACTTTTCCTCCAAGATTGTCCTGTGCCCTTTAGCTCTGAGCCTATTTTAAGGAACTTTGAGGTTGTGGCTTTTTGGGTTTTCTAAGAGGACTATGAGATAACATCATGTAGGGCCTTGGTTCTGGACTCACTTTTATGCCTCTTTGGGATGGACTCTTTTGGAAAGGGTGAGGGCCTCATGAATTTGGCTAGAATATGCTTTCGCTTAGTCATTCTATCTAACACTTCAACATTCTTGTAAGAAGCATTAACAAACAACCAAGTATAATATTTGATCATATGAAAGGCATTCAGAATATACAGGTCAATTAGACCGTGTATCATACTCAGCGATTCACCGAACTAATTTGATGGTCAAACAGATCATCGCAGTTTTGCATAGATTTTAGTCCTGGGGTCACCGTTACTTTTGATGATACTCATACTCATTCTGCAATGTATCAATTTGATTTGGCGACAAATAGAATTCATCTTCGAAAGTTGCAGTAACCCCTCAAGAAAAACAGCCAAATAAGGCGGTGTATGTGTCAGTTGGGCACATTACCGAGTGAACTTAGGCAGTCAAAATGACCATCACCTATTGTGATTGGCAATGCCCTTCATCCATTCACCAGAAGTTCAACAATTTTCACAGACCACATGGATGAAATTCATATACCAACCCACCACAATACATCAATACAAGCTTAATTACTGGCTAGCACTATCACATGGTTTCAATTGCTATACACTCGATCAAACAACGACTTACCTTAAAAAAATAATGTCACCAAAATCTATCATAGGACAAGTTCAATCATTTAAAAGAGATCAGGGGTTACTCAGACTTCACTAATATCCCATAGAAATAATAATCCAACAAGCAAGCACATTACGAGAACACATTCACATGATCACGACCTATGTTCAATTAAATACATTCAAGCATCATATCAAGCACAAGATTTAGGACCAAATCGACAAACTTTTGATCAACGATAAAGAAACCCTTCATTCATGACTTTAACCTAACTCATTCACACCCCCAATTTTGACATTCATAAAAACATATCAAACTCGGAATAATCACATATATATGTAACACAAGGTGCAAAACAACTCTAAACTCCTACCCATTCGATTCTCAATAAAAATTGCAAAATATAAAGCATGGTTATCATATCAGAAACCCTGATCAACTTCACAAATAATGGCTTCATCACACTTGTTCAATAATAAAACACAATGAAAACCTTTGGTGATGCCCTTCGATGATTATTCCCAACTTCTTGGTGAAATTTATCAAAGAAAATTAAAGGAAAGGTGTATTGGCGTGTGATAGAAGAGAAAAGGAGGAAAGGTAAAAAGTGAAAAGGCCAAGGCATTTGAAAATCCTTATGTAGGTCAGTGTGCATGCATGTTCAGGAATGCCGAACCACACCACCTAGCACACTTGGTGCTCCACCAAACATGCTAGGGATCATTCTTTTTCACAGTGAGTTTACTTTTCCTTCTTCCTTGAAGTGCGGTGAATTTAACCTTGCCAACTAGAATCGGTGATTCACCGACTAGGCATCTGGTTTGCCAAATTTGGAAACACCTTCAGAGTTACCACTTGACCCTAAGTGCGAATTGGTTATCGCTAATATAACACGACAATACACTGAGTAGTCCTTCTTGGTTTCCCTCATCAACTTGTCATTCCCATTTTTCCTATCAACCCTACATATTTCAAAACACTCATTATTCAAACTAAAAGATAGTAAAATACTTACCTTGGGTTGCCTCCCAAGCAACGACTTAGTTAACATCATGGTACGACGTCATTTCGCTTCCCCTCAAGTTTCCACTGACTAGCCCATAACTGAAAATGCTCCAGGATCATCTCCCGGTTTCAAAGCTTTGCAAATATTGAAAATAATCTCCTCGTCATTCACTCTAAATTTCAAGTCTTCACTCTTAATATCAACCACAGCTCACCCGGTGTCTATGAATAGCCTCTCCGAAGATGATTGGCATATCCGTATCCACCTCGCAATCCAAATCACAAAGTCTGCTGGAAGGATAAATTTATCTATCTTTACCAACATATCATGAAGAATTCTCACTGCTCTTTTGATAGACCTATCAGCCATAAGCAGCTGCATTATAGTTGGTGAAGGGGTTTCCAGACCCAATTCCTTAAAAATAGCTAGGGGAATGAGATTGATGCTTCCCTCTAAACCACAAAGAGCTTTACTGAACATTGAGGCTCCTTTTATGCATGGAATAGTGAATGTCCCTAGGTATTCCTTCACTGTCATCAACTTTTGTGTCAAGATTGCTCTGCAATTGTGAGACACTTCAACTATCTCACATTCAACCATTCTTCTTTATCATCAATTCTTTCATGAACTTAGCATATCTCGACATTTCAATTAATGCTTCCACAAGGGGAACATTTATTGACAAAGGATTGAACATGGAAAGAAACTTTTGAAACTTAGGATCCTTTTTTTCCTTATTCAATATTTGTAGGAATGGAGGATTAACTTTGGCGTGTGGTGCCTTCGGCCTCACAACTGGACTTAATTTATGGGAAAAGTGTTCTTGGCTTTCATCATATTTTTCCCACTTTTCTCTTGCTTATCATTCTCAGGATTGCCGAGAATATCATCACCTACCACTTGAGCCTCCTACTCATCATCCTCCATAACAATCATATCTTCTTTTTCTTCAACCTCTTTTACACCTTCATCAACAACAAGTGATGGTTTAATACCTTCAACCAACTTTCCACTTCGAGTAGTTATGGCTAAGGACTAGTGACCATTCCCTTTTGGATTGGCCACCATGTCACTAGGTAGACCTCTCTTAGGACGTTGATTCAAAGAGGCTGAAATATTTCCTAGTTGAGTCTCCAAATGTTTAATGGATGTCGAATGAGATGTCATAGTTTGACTCAGCTGGAAAAAAATTAGTTTTTATTTCTTTTAGGACCTTATCCGAATGTTCCACCTTACTCAAAATTCATGAAGGTATATCCTCGGTTCGAGGATTCGCTTGATTAACCACTAGTTCAGCCTTCACTCTATCATGTGGTGGAATATACTTATCTCCCTCATGATTCTGCCAACTCCCAACTTGAGGTTGATCAGTCTATACTCGATCTCGTCATTCGGAGTTATTGTTCCAACCTTAATTCTCGGGTGGTCTTTAAAAAGTCGACTGAGAACCTATCATTTGGTTCCTCATGTAATGACATTCTTCATTTTACCCACCTTCAAATGGTGCACCTTCAAACATCACCTCTCTGGTAACTCTCACAACATTTACACTCTTATGATTTCCTCCCATGATGTGCTTGGTCAAAAGATCAACCTGAGTTAACATCTTAGCCATGTTCTCATCCCTTTTTTGGTCCTTAGCAAGCTGCTCCTTGGTAGGATCTATGGCTTAAAGGGACTTCATCATCTCTTGTATATCATGCTTTATTAATATTTTTTCATGCCATCCAAGAGGTTGCAAACGTCAGTGAATGATTATGTCATTAGAACTCCTCTCTCTAGTTGATTAGTCACTCATTTGTTTGCAGCATCGAGACTCACATAAAAGTATTGAAGAGCATATGGTCCAGAACTTCATGGTTAGGGTACTGAAGCAAGAGTTTCCAAAACCGAAGTCATGTTTCATGCAATGGCTCACCCTCTCGCTGCTTAAAGTTCTCAATACTTTTTCTCAATTTAATCATCTTTGAGGGAGGAAAAAATTTCTCCAAGAATATATTTCATAACTCCTCACATGAAGCAATAGAATCATGAGATAACTTTGCTAGCCACCTTAATGCCTCTCCGGTGATAGAGAAAGGAAATAGCCTTAGTCGAATAACTTCTTGACTCACTCTCCCAAAGTTAAATAAGAGACACACATCAATAAAATTCCTTAAGTGTACATGAGGATCTTCGTGGCCGAGCGCTTCTAACAATTCCTTCAATTGGAGGAGTTGTAACATGGTACTCGTCACATGGAAATTAACTCCTCCATCCAATGGGGGTAGTCAGATAGCACTGGTGCTTCTAACCCGATCCCAATTAACATCTCACATCCTATTCATGTCCCCAACATTCTCACCATGAACTTTCACCATCCTTCATCTTTACACCTATTGTTCGATCAACAAAAGTAACAAGAAAATAGTAAAAAGAATTCTAACTACAAGAATAAATGTCAACAAACAATTCTAATATGAACACGTCGATTCTCTGGCAACGGCGCCATTTTTGATGTCGTTCAACCTGATTACTTAAAGGTAGAAGAGGGGGGGTCGTCATCAGCATAATAACCCAACTTTAGAGGTTGGAATCG
>DF363309.1:18466-30156 GCA_000787875.1 Solanum virginianum
AATCGATCTCACAAGGAATCATTATTCAAGATGAAAGTGACTCATTAGATCAAGTAATTGTAGGATCTAGGGAGTTGCAATAAATAAACAGAGTTTAGCTAATAAGTTCTAATTATCGAATTAAACAACTACTAAGGGAAGATATTGGAGATGTGCAAATATGAACAGTAATTTAACAAATGGGTTTAGATACTTGACTACATGAGTTGATGTTGAGTGAATATATAGGCTAGATTGCTTGTAACCCAAATCACCTATGATATATGGGTGTTTTGCATGAATCAGCTAGGATATCACACACGGATCACCGAGGACACATTTGGCCTAAGAAGTCAAGCAAAACACCTACTAATTTAATCCATGAATGTGGATATCAACTGAAATCCTATAAGCTTTCTAGCCATTATATCTATTCCACACTCTAATAGTCCTAGCAAAGGAACAAATAAGATATCTAAAATAAAATCTCAAGTTTGCAACCTTGAAATTCATACATTAAACTTAGGAACAGATATAAATTCATCCAAATCAACTACAAATAAGTCAAGATATCACAAACCCAACAAGTAAATTAAAGATTCATATCAAAAGCCCAACCCCAATATAGGGATTTTAACTACACATATTAAAAATTAAAGATTAAATATCATATATAGTAGCAGAATTCATGAGTAACAAGATTGGGTAAAAATCAGTTAATTATCACCAGCTAATCTCCTCCAATTTGATGCCCAAAAACTTTACAACCCTAGCATCCCTTGTACTCTAAAAAGAAAGTTCTATGTACTACTACTACAGTGTAATTGTTCTGATATAGAATGAAAAGATGATGTACAATGTTCTTTCTAAAATTGCTTATATACTTCATGCAAATATGTGAAAGTTTGTGCTGCGAAATGGTGATCAAGGTTGACTATTATCGAGTACTCTGATGATGCATTGAATGTGCACTTGATCATTTTCTTGTGCATCTTTTTTAGGCTTCTTCCACTGCAAAATTAGGCGATGACTCTTTGTTCCACCTTTCCAATTCAATGATGCACCAAAATATTCTTCATATCTCCTTTTTGTCAATGTTTTGGGGCTTTAGGTGCTGCAACTTTAGGCGATCACTTGTGCATTTTGGCATATTATCGAGTATAATTTACGACATCGATCCTAACTGCACTTCTGACTTGACTTGGAACCTTGGTTGCTGCATAGTTAGGTGATCTCCTAAGCATTCAGTGAATCGCCGCATTTGGTGAATCATCGAGTATGTTAGCGACACTTCTTTTTACCGCTTTTCAACACTTTTTGCTCACTTTTCAAGATTTCACCAAGTCTTGATCTTTTGCGCACTTTTAACTCCATTTTCTATCATAACATATGCATATTCGTTAGCAATTGAAATTATTAACACATTAAAGGTAATGTTTCCTTGCAATTTAACCGCAAAATAAGTTCGAAATATGGACTCATCATGTATCAAACAAAATACGTCATATTGTCATCATATAAAAGGGTTCATAAAATCACTATGCAATTTCATAGCTTGGGAAATCATGAAGGAGAGGAGGAATGGTTGAGCCTGTAGGAGAAAGGTCCCCACAATCAAAACCTAAATACCTTTGATGATTTAATGGACGAAAATCTAATTTTTGGAGTGAAAAATCCAAAACCCTAGCTTGCTTTCTTGCTTGAGTGCCTTGAAGAGTCTTGAGAGAGTTTGAGACTTAGAGATATTTTGGAATGGGAGAGAATGAGTATATTAGAGTTGTATGGGCTGATAAGGGGTCATTTGAAGGATAAAATAACATAGTGTGGCATTAAGTAATAGGAAAGGTCAAATTTGCCCCTTTAAAATCTGGTTGAACAAGACCACAAGACTATGTCTATGGATCATGGTCCATTTTACGGGTCGTAGATAAGGGTTTCGCCTGATGCCTCTTTTAGACTCTCAGAGACTTTTCTCTGAATCACATTCTATGACATGACTTATGGCTCATAAGTCTTTCTATGAGCCGTCAGATAAGTCGTAAATCTCTCTTAACAACTAACACTTAAAAAAATTTCAGGAGTCTTTTCTTGCACTTTTCATACTTTTCATGAGTGGGGCCTTACACCGTCAGAGATTTGGATTTTGCCAAAAACTAGCAATTTTAGCTGATGCTAGTGTAAGGTACCTTACTTTTTGCATTCGTGATCCCCCAAGTTGTGTTTACAAGGATCGACCTCCTTTTTCTCTACAATCTTAGGATGGGCTTCACATTCACGAAAGTCTACTAGGTTAGTCTACGTGATCATGAGAGGAATTCCTTATTAATGAAGGTCTAGAGTCTTCTTCTCTTAAATCATGGGCTATTGTAGTGACGTTCGTAGAGAGTAAAAGTTTCTATTCCTTTTATATAATTTCATATGCGATCAGCTCGAGTTTAGAAATTTAAAACTTGATTTTCTCACTCGTATTATTTCATTTTGGGTAATTTCAAGTCTCAAACATCCATAATTGTTAAGGCTATACCGGTATGACACTATGTGGAAAGGAGGCTCCGTCTAAGGTAAAGTTGTTGAAATACATGTTGTCATGCCTATGTTTTTAGCTTAGTTTAGGAAAATTGACGCATGTTTGATTTCTATTACTCTTTAGCCTTGAATTATGTTACATTTTGGACCACAAGTGTAGGGATCCATATAGGACCTTTTTATGAAGTTAAGTCCAGAATTTTTGATGCAAGATCCGCATTCTTATTTTTTACTTTGAAATTGACTCGTCTCTAAATTTTATGACTTTAGCCAAAATAATTATATTGTTATTCTATTTTGATAGTGTGGCAACATTCTGAGGCTATTCAGAAGGAAAAAGCTCTGATGGAGTGATTTACGTACAAGATCAGCTTTTACGTAGGTTACAACTTTTCTTCATTTAGATTGAGTTTGAATATGTAAATATATATTGATTTACATGAATTTGGGGCGAGAAACTAGTTTAGTAGTCTATGTGTGCTAAAATTTATGTTTATGTAGTTTTTTAATTTTAACGGGAATTTGAATAGCTATATTTGGTCGTCCTTGCCACGTTGGTTTATTTTGTTTTGGATTATGTGCTATATTGGTGCATATTTGGTTGTAGCCTAGGCTTAGACTAGTGAAATTCTAGACTTGCGATATCTTGGAGCCTATAGACATTATCATTTCTATCCCGACATAGTGACGAGTGGCATTGGTCCTTGTAGACCGATATAGTAGAATTGTAGCTGATAGAGATGAGCCTTAGTTAGGCAGTAACTTAACTTTGGGGACTTCTCATTCATAATTCTTGTATTATTTTATTTAAAGTTTTTTTATCAAACGCTTGAGTCTGTTCGGCAATTAACATGATTTTAGATTAATTTCTGGCTACATTAAGATACATAGAGAATGCAGAATATGATTTATGAAGAATTGTGACAATGTTGGATATGGAAAGTTCTAAACAGCTCACTTCGGATCCATTAATCTTCAAAAGGTATTATCAGGAAGTTCCATCCATGGTGAATAGTTTGAGGTTTGAGCTCTGTGTTTCTTGCTTCTGATTACTTATCCTCTCATATGGAGTCGATATGCAAAGTTTGACCCTTTTAGTCTCATCATTACACTTATAAGGTGACGATATTTGTGGTTTGAGATTCCAGCTTTACTAACCTTTATAGATTCAATTTTACTAATATATCTATTGCAGGGAGACTCATCCATGGTTTAAGATCAGGCTCTGTGCTTTTCCTATTCTGATCTTGGGAACAGTGATACTTCTGAAATACTCTAGCTTTACTCGATCCCTTTAATCTTAAATTGACTTTTTTATGTACTTGTCAGGCTTATGAGGGTTGTTTCAATCTTTATTTTAACTTGCACATGAGCGTATCTTATAGACTTATGTAGGCTTAGTAGGGTTTAGTTATTATAGATCTTATTTGTTCTTTTACACTCATGTGCATACCTTTACTATTTCATGTCTTGAACTATGTCGGTGTTTTATTCTAGCAATTCCTATTGCATTTACTTTTCATACTCAGTCGGCCTAGAATGCATATTACGTACTTATTTATTGGTACTTATATTATACTCTACATCTATTTTTGTGATGCAAAATCGAGCACATGTTATCATCGTCGTCATTCGAGCAAGTAGCAGCCAACATTCGGATGTGAGGATGAGCACAATGTCCTGATCATTATCATCTTCATCTGTAAACATATATTTTTGTGATTCATTTTTTGTATTTGAGATAGGTCCATTGTAGTTATGTATATTTTTATATTTTGGTCTACATTTGAGATTTGTACTCATTTTAGTGTATAAGTACTGGTGATTTTCAGGTTATAGGATGAATTTTATTTTGCTTTTGTATATATTATGGTTTCTCCTGCCCCATTTTGTGATTTTATTATCGTGTTGTTTAATAATCTACTCATATATCTATTACTAATTGTTTCAGATTACAAATTGGCTTACCTACTGACGAGTTATAGCAAATGTCATCACGACTCGATAAATTGGATCGTGACAAAAAGAATTTTGCCAAAGCTCAAAGGCAAAGAATTAAATTGACACGTGTCACTTATTAAATAAATGTTTACCTTAAGTTGGATATGAAAAAATTTTACTTGCTTAGACTTTTAAAAATATTATTGCATTTGCATTAAATTCTTCAAAAATTCACTAGTATTTATTGATACCTTTAAAAAAAATTCTCTCTTCCTAGTCATTTTTTAAGCATTTGATATGCATTCACAGATACTTTTAAAAAATTTAAGCATTGCCAACACCAATTAATACATTTATACATTGGAACATCTTATAAAATGTTAGTCAAGGACTTTTTGTAAGAGTATTAGGCTCAACTTCCCAAAGTGAGCAATAGCTCCTAGAAGGTGGCCTAATTATTTGGATTTGATTCAACAGTAATGACCAAAGCTATACTACAAAATTGTCAAGTGAAAGTTTTCTAATACTGATTCGTTCAGGGGATTCGAGTCCATAACCATGGGTTTCAATGCACGAAATCTTATAGATCTGCTCTTCATAGACAAACTTGGGATTTGCGATCCCAGGTAAGATCGATTCAGGATCCTTTACATGTAAGACCTATTGCTCATGCGATTTGGGATCCTCATTTTACTCGAAGGGGTGCTCTTGGCCCAGTGAATTCACTTATTCTGGTGTTTATTAGTGGTGATATATAATCGGTTTACACACTAATGAAGATCTTTATACTGACGCTCTTTTACTATTATTTCTTTCTGCCATATCCTTACTGATGTGTAATATTGATGGGGCCAATAGGGGTAATCTTGGAAAGAGTTCATATGGATTTTGCATAATAAAGTGCAGGGAGACCTAGTGTATGCTGAGGCAAAATTCACTGAAATTGCGAATAATTTAATCACGAAGGCAACTGCTATCTGTAAAACTATGATGCATTGCAAGAGGAACAACATGTAGAATATTATGGTAGAATCATATTCTCTAAGCATAGTCAAGATGCTAAAAGGAGAACGAAAGATTCCTTAGGAATTTTGCCATATTATTATGAAAATTTCAGAATTAAAGGAAGACATTGGCACACATATACAACATATATTCAGAGAAGGAAATCTGTTGGCAGACATCATCACAAATATTGCATTTGAACAAGGAAACAACAATTTTGGACATTCAATCAGTTACTAAGCAATGCACAGAGAATTTTAAACAGTGATAAGAGTCCAATTCCTTCACTAAGGATTAAAATAAGGATGATTAGGGACAACACCACACAAGTTCATGGCAATTAATAGGAGGACTAATGTTTGGCATATAAAGCATATTTACACAGCAATGCCTAAGTAAACTACACTAATTAAGCCTAGGCTAAGTCAACTAAAAAAAAGTACAAAAACAACAAAAGGAAAAACCAGGTTGAAGAGCAGCACAGGCATTCACAATGACCCCATGATTTACGTAGCGTGAGCAATTCATTTTATCCTCTTGACTACTTACAATTGTTACAAGTTTTACCAGTCAAACAAACCAACTCAGCTGAATAGAATCAGAGAATTTAGAGAGAGAAATTTCACAGTGGAGAAGAAGAAGAAGGGAGAAGAAAATGTATTATTATTCTTCAACTGTACAGCATACAATGTGTATATACATTAAATGAAGGACTATTCTAACTATCTTGTGCATCGCCACATACAATTCTTACTAATACTCTAACTAACATTTTAACTAATTAACTGCATACTTAACTACTTAACTATTCAACTAACTATATTACTACAATGATAGGCATTAACTTGTAGACTTTCTAATACTCCCCCTCAAGCTGGATGCATTGAATACATTCAACAATCTAAGCTTGCTAAGGAGAAGGTCATGCTGTGTTCTTCCTAGTCCTTTTGTGAGTAAACCTGCCGGCTGATCTTTGCTACTGATATAGGCTGTCTTGATAAGGCCTTGTTGTATTTTTTCTCTAATGAAGTGGCAATCAATCTCGATATGCTTTGTGCGCTCATGGAACACTGGGTTAGCAGCTATTTGTAGAGTTGATTTACTATCACAGTAAATCAGTGTTGGCTCCATCAATGTGATACCTAGCTCCTTAAACAAACTTGCAACCCATATAATTTCTGCTGTCAAAGAAGCAAGACTTCTGTACTCTGCTTCTGTAGAGCTTCTGGAGATTGTGTGTTGTTTCTTAGACTTCCAAGATATGGGAGAATAACCAAACTTGAGAATAAAACCAGTAACTGACCTCCTTGTGCTTGGGCATGCAGCCCAATCTGCATCACAGTAACTATTAAGCTGAGATTTTTGTCTGGAACTCATGAACAACCCCTTGCCAGGTTTTAGCTTGATATACTTGATGACTCTTAAAGCAGCCTTCCAGTGTGACATCCTTGGCTTCTACATAAATTGACTCAGCAACTACACTGCAAATCCTATATCTGGTCTGGTAATTATAAGATAAAGCAACTTACCCACCAACCTTTGATATCTTACCACATCTTCATATAGGATGTCTGATTCAAACTCAGCACTGGTTAGCTTCTGAGTGCAATCCAAAGGTGTCATGTAAGGCCTAGCTGTCCCCAAACCTGCCTCAGCTATCAACTCAAGGGCATATTTTCTTTGGTTCATTACAATACCTCTACTAGATCTCATGAACTCAATACCCAAGAAATATCTGAGCTCACCCAAGTCTTTAATCTTGAAATGACTTTGAAAAGTATGTTTAGTCTCTGCAATCAGCTCTGCATCATTCCCTGTGATTAAGAGATCATCAACATACACCAATACTATCACCACTTTACCACCCCTTCTTTTTGTAAACAGGGAATAGTCCAAATGACTTTGTGAATACCCTGAACCTCTGAGTACTTCAGTTAACTTAGCATTCCATTGTCTTGAGGACTGCTTAAGTCCATATAGAGACTTCACCAGCCTGCACACAAGGTTCTTGTCCTTCTCTGCACTATAGAATCCTTTTGGTAACTCCATTTAGACTTCTTCAAGTAAATCTCCCTGCAGGAAAGCATTGAAAACATCCATTTGGAAGATGTCCCAATCTTGAGCAGCAGCTATTGCTATGACAGTCCTAACTGTGGTCATTTTTACTACAGGAGAGAATGTTTCCTGGTTGTCAATGCCCTCAGTTTGACTGTATCCTTTGGCCACCAGCCTAGCTTTGAACCTATCAACCTGACCATCTACCTTATACTTGATCTTGAACACCCATTTGCACCCTACAATGTTCTTCCCCTGAGGTAACTCAACTATTTCCCATGTTCCATTTTCTTCCAGTGCTTGGACCTCTTGTTGCATGGCATGTACCCATCTTTTATCCTTGATTGCTTCCTCAAAGCTCTTAGGTTTAACATCTGTAGAGAACATAGACAAGTAGGTCTTGTACCTGGGAGATAAGTTTTCATAGGACACATAGTTACTTTGAGGATAACAATAGGATTTAGATGTTTGTGATACATAGTCTTTCATCCAGATAGGTGGATGAGAAATCTTAGTGGATTTCCTGACTGAAGCTTCTGCTTCAACTACATCATCATCAGGTTGAACATCAAACTCCTCATTAGTAATCATCTCCTGTGTCTGTGAAGCATCAGTCATGATCATAGAATCAACTTCTGTGTCATCAATTGGAACCAGTACAGGTGATTGTTTATCTGCATCATGAATGGACAAATCATCTGATATCATAACTGATTCTGCAGGAAACAAAGGTTGTTGCTGCTTATTTTGCATCTGGATGAATGGAAAGCATCCTCCTTGAATATAACATCTCTACTAACAATAAACTTCCTTTGAGATAAGTTGTACAATAAGTACCCTTTCTGAGTGCATGAGTACCCCGTCAACACACAAGCTTCTACTCTTGGTGAAAACTTATCCTGTTTCACTATCTTGGTTGCATAACATAGGCAACCAATGGTTCTTAAGTGATAAAGCTTTGGTTTGTGACCATAAAACTACTCAAATGGAGACTTTCCTTTCAAAACTGAAGTAGGAAGCCTATTGATCAAGTACACAGCAGTCAATACACATTCCCCCCAAAATCTGATGGGAATACTTCCCTGGAACCTAATGGCTCTAGCCACTTCAAGTATGTGCCTGTGCTTCCTCTCAACAACTCCATTTTGCTGTGGAGTATAGGGACAACTACTCTCATGAATGATACCAAGGTCCTTGAACAGACTACAACATTCATTATTGAAGAACTCAGTGCCATTATCACTTCTTATCCTTTTAACATGGCTATTAAATTGAGCTTTCACCATTATTAAGAAGGATTTTAATATTGAAAATATATCACTTTTCAACCTTAGTAAATATAACCAACACATCCTTGAATGATCATCAATAATTGTCAAGAAAAATCTGAATCCATTATGAGTAACAACTTTGTAGGGTCCCCATACATCTAAATGAATCAAATCAAACTTGGCTAATGCCCTAGTCATGCTCAAAAGAAAAGGCAATCTGGTTTGTTTTGTAAGAGGATAAACAGAACACTTATCACAATCATTATTCTTACTAACATGTTTATCTATAAGTGAATGTTACAAGACCTGCCTAGATGGATGACCCAGTCTTTTGTGCCATAACAACTCATCCTTGCTGGGACATTGTAATGTAGCAGTCATGACTGCTTGATTCCCCTTTGCTTTTTCACATAGGACAATAACATCTTCATACTGAATGCAGCTGGTAGATAGTATAGTCCATCACTTTCTCTACCAATCCCCTTCACCCTTCCAGTGGAGAGGTCCTGAAGTACAAAAAACTCAGGAAAGAAATTAACTGAGTAGTGTAATTGCTTGGTCAGCTTGGACACTGAAAGTAGATTATGCTTAAAAGCAGGCACAACTAACACAGTGTCCAATGTCCTTCCATCAATTGTGCTACAATGACATGTATGTGACACCTGAGCTACCTCGCCATTAGGTAAATGTACCACTTTATTGACATAACTAGATGCATGAAAGAGCCTACTCAATTTGTATGTCATGTGGCATGTAGCACTTGAATTAACTATCCAATTTTCCTTTCCTGATTCTGCCCTAAACTGTGTATTACCAGTTTTAATAGATAAGGCAGTAATCATACCTGCCACGTTAGCCATAGTATTTGATGTTTTGATTGAACTTGTGCCTGATTCCTCCCTCTCCAACATGTGTAGAATCTTGTTGTATTGACTTGGAGTGAAAGTTGGATGTGGGTGCAAGAATGTATCAGATTCCACATTCTTTCCTTTCATCATGGCATCAGTGGGTGCAAAATCATCTCTCATCTCCACTTCAGCCTTAACAGTAGACAAATGATTCACTGCATTCACTGCCTCTTGGTGTCTACCATATTGCATTGAGTTTGCTGGTATTCCAGGCCTCCTCTTAAACTTCCAATCAGGTGGATAGCTATTCAACCTATAGCATTCCTCTCTCACATGCCCTTGTAGCTTGCAATAGCCACAAATCTTATCCCAATTTTTCTTCTTGAACTTCTTAGGAAATTGGCCCTTCCCTGCATACAGAGCAACCTGATCTGCTATGCCATTTCCTATATGTAAATTGGCAGTCAATCTTTGACTCTCATCCTCCATAATCATGGCATAGGTCTTTCCAACAGTAGGCAAAGGGTTCATCATCAAAATCTGACTTCTAGCATGAGTGTACACTTCATTCAAGCCCATCAGAAAAGCAAACAGTCTCAAGCATGCAATATGATCAATGTAGGTCCTAGACTTATCACAGTTACATGATGGTGGAGCAACCATCGTATCAAATTCGTCCTGTAATAGCCTCAGTTTAGAGAAATATGCAAAAACAAACATTGTACCTTGACTAAGCGTGCAGATGTCCCGATGTAATTGATAGCACCTAGATCCGTCTACCTTATCGAATCGCTCCTTTAGGTCATTCCATACCATGGTCGTATCAGTAGTATAAACAATGCTACTGAGAAGTTCTTTGGAGTCAGTATTCATTATCCAAGCGAGAACAAACGCATTGTATTTTTTCCACTGAGAATGCATCCTGGAGTGTCAAAATTGTGTAGATAGAGAGGGTGATTCCACCGTCCCTCAATGTGATCTAGGGTTTCTGACTTGCTCCGCCACTCTGGCCGTCGCATTTGTAGTCAAATCCGCCATCGCCGTTGCTATCAGAGTCGATCAACCTCTATGAGCACTCGATCAACTTGAACCGATCGTTCGATCAATTGAGATGAGGATAATCGAATTCCCCTTACTCCTGCTCTGATACCATGAACAAAATCAGAGAATTTAGAGAGAGAAATTTCACAATGGAGAATAAGAAGATGGGAGAAGAAAATGTATTGTTATTCTTCAACTGTACAACATACAATGTGTATATACATTAAATGAAGGACTATTCTAACTATCTTGTGCATCGCCACATACAATTCTTACTAATACTCTAACTAACATTTTAACTAATTAACTACATACTTAACTACTTAACTATTCAACGAACTATATTACTACAATGATAGGCATTAACTTGTAGACTTTCCAATATCAGCAAGGAACGACAGAAAGGAAGAACATAGTATTTACATAGACTGAAAGGCAAGATTTGGACCTGACCCTTTCATTATTCACACTTCACCGGATAGGACATCTGCAAAGAAACAAGTTAGCACTCAAACAAGATTTGGATGAAGAACCATATGCAAGTTTGTCACCTTTGAGAGCTGAACGACAAGGGCTTCAAAAATTATCACATGGAAATAGTTGCTGACCCACAGAAGTTGGAGCTGAAAATCGATGGTTGGGAACCCATAGAGACAACAATGTCACTTGAGATGGAGAGGAGAGGAGAGGAAGAAGCTACAAAGTTTCTTTTAGGAAACCATGGCTTTTCACCTACTTTTTTTTATCTCAAATGAGGCGATGGAGCTTAGGGCTGGGTTTGGGCTAATTGTTTGGGTTTTGTTGTGATGGACGATTTTGTACTCGGGCAGTTTTGAGCTACATTCCACGTTATCAATAAAAGCGCAACTTGGCCAACGTTTATTAAAAAAAAGTATTAGGCACATCTATTTATTTTAAAAAATTAAACTAATAATATTATTAGCCAAGAAGAGGTATGAAAGTTGAGCTCAGAGAATGGAATATGTTTATCTCATGAGTTTTCAAGTTGTACATATTGATCGAT
>DF363308.1:0-18438 GCA_000787875.1 Solanum virginianum
AAACTCAAAAATCATTTTCTTATCAAGTTACTCCTTTTGGATTTCTTAAAAGTCAAACATACTCGTTAACAAAGCTTAGCAAAGAGCCAAAGACTATTAACCATAAAATCAATTTCCTTAATTGGGATTAGCTATATTTTCATCATTAATAAGGAATATAAAATATTGAAATAGCAATAACTTAAGATTTGTTGTTATAAAAAATAAGAAATATATACTTACAAGCAATGCGTTAATTAGTTGAAGAACCCTTCAAATACACAAATAAAGGAAGTCTAATGCGTTAATTAGTTGAAGAATCCTCCAAATACACAAATAAAGGAAGTCATTTTTCATCATGCTTTTTTCTTTTTTGATTGAAAAAACATTTAATTTTATCACATGCTTGCCAAAGAAAAATTAGAAATTTATTTAATTTAATTACTCTATATTTAATTATTCAATGCTAACTCTTCAAATTCTCCAATTTTCTTATGATAATAAAAGATAAAAAGAAGTAAAGAGATTGATGGAAGGCTATCATGGTCACTTAATTTTATAAAAAGAGTTATGTTCGTCTTTTGTTTTAACTTTGGAAGTTTCGGCTTATAATATACTTCCTCCGTTTTAAAATAATTGAATTTGTGAAATAATACACACATATTAAAAAAAACATTGAAAAACAAAATTTATACCATACTTTCCACTATTGTCCTTTGTAAAATCATAAATATGTAGTATAATTTATATCATAGAAAATATAAAAGTTCAATAAATGAAAGAGCAAATGTGGAAAAAATTTAAAACATTTACCTTGAACTTTGAACAATTCAAATATTTTGAACTTTGGAAAAAGTCTTAAAAATTCAATTAATATGAGACAGAGAGAGTAGTTAGAATTAGAACTAGAGTAAGTATTTGTATTAGTATAAGACGATGACAAAATTGACAATTTGAAACAAGTCTTTTTAGTTCTGAAAATTTTATTGAATTTAAAGACGATTCTATAAGATAAGTTCAATTCATCTCTGAATTTTAAGGTCAATTAAGGATCTTTGGAGTCTATTTTATTTCAAATCTTAGCTCATGTACGCCTATAAAACGAGACATGTATTCCCTCAAATAGATATTTTAAATATCCCATAAACTCTTGAATATTCACAAAGAAAATAAAACGTGAAGTGATCATCTCAAATAATGCATATATTTTTGGATACTCATAAAAAGATCATGATCTCGAATATCAATATCATATCATCAAATATTGTACTTTTCAAAATTATTGTTGCACGTTCCTAGCGATGAAATACATCGTAAAAGGTCTAAATTATCCTACATATGAAAAAATAGGTGATTAGCAGAAAGAAAACTCAGAAAAAGCAAAATTGTGACTACAATTTTAATAAATAAATTATTTTTCATTTATTTATTTTGTAATTGCGGTTGATTTTCCTTGAGAAAATTTCTTCAAACATTTACCTTTGTAGTTTGTACATTTAAAGGAGAGTAATTAGTTTTTCGTTGCTATTTATATACTGATGGTTCATCTACTAAAAACATTCTAAGGTTTTTTTTTTACTTCTTAAAAAAAACTCAAAGATTAAATTGTTAAAAATACTCATGAGTGAATGATAAACTTATCAAAGTACACGTGACAGACATAAAATAGAAATCCTAATCTGTATAAAAGTAGATATTACAAGTATAAAGGGATTGAGAAGTATCGCTAAATTCTTTACAGACATATATAGACTCATATTGCACCCTCATTATTCATATCGTTCAAGTGAAATAAATTCATATTTATTCCTTCTAATCTCAAGTTATTATTTATTCTTTAATTTCTTCTTAAACATGTCAATAAGTAGCACATTATTATGTGTGTTTCTGTTGTTGGGTATAGGCACTGTTACTACCACGGCTCCGGCTCCAGCTCCACCTCAACTACTTCTTGCATCAAAATGGACGGTTGCGCATTAGAGTTGATCACTTCTATTTCCAAGCAGAGAATTTCATTATCCACACAATGTTGCAAAGAACTTTCAACAATATCAGATGATTGCTTTTACAAAGAGTTCATCCCACTCCAAGAGGGTACCAGTTTTCCTTGGAAAAGTGAGGAACTACTACAATCATGCCATTAGTAATGCGACTTCACCAACTCATGCAACTCCCATCTCCATCTCCGGTTGATAATGCAACTTCACCAACTCATGCGGTTCCATCTCCATCTCCTGTTGATCATGCGGTTGTGCTTTCACCATCGAACACAGCTCCAGCCCCAGCCCCAGCCCCAGCCCCAGCTCCAACAACTTCTTGCATTAAGGTGAAGGGGTGTGTAATACATTTGATCACTTCAGTTTTCAAGCGTAAAATTTTATTATCCACTCAATGTTGCCAAGACCTTTCAACAATTTCTGACAATTGCTTTTACCGAGAATTCACCCACTCTAAGAAAGTACCCTTTTTCTTAGGTAAAGTGAGGAACTATTGCAAGATGAAGCATATCAAATCTTAGCAAGAGTTTAGGATAAATGCAGCTTCTTTTCTCTTTCTCTTTCTCTTTTCTTTCTGGTCATTTAGCTTACATTATATATAGGATTCCGCCCCTTAATATGTGTTAAGATGGGTGGTTGTTAAATATTTTCAATTAAAATTCTTTAATTAGTTCAATTGGATCTTCCTCTCTATTTTACAATTTAATTACTATTCTCTCTGTGCATATTTAGTTTTCTATATTTGACTTGGCACACTGTTTACGAATCATTTGGCTATGTCACTCAGACTAATCAGGTAGTTAGCTATGGAAGACAGTCTTTTACTTATTCGCGATATGGTAGATATATCAGTCAACTATGCCTTGGTCCAAATAAAGTTGAGGACGGTTACATGAATTCGGGAACTATTCCTTTCTATTCGACCCCAACATTCCAACAAATTAATTAATAAGAAGACTTACCATGATATTTTTACACCATCTATCAACCTGCCACAGTCGTACAAGCTATAGAACAAGATTGACGGTGGTTTTATCAGATTCAATGATAATGCAAAAAGAGAAGAAATTGCACATAGAGTGTATCATTCATCATTGCATATTAACAATGGAAGAAACAAAATGTCATCACTGCTAACAGTCCTATATTTGAGACACACACACACAAAAAAAAATGTGCAATGAAATTTTTGTTCACGGACTGCAGTAAGTAGACCGAGAGATTGTTTTGCCTCTGGCACCTGAATGAGGAACATGTTCTGATAAAACCTTATTCCAATCTGAAGTAGCTAGTGGTAGTAGCTAAAATAGAGCAGAATACTACTTAAAAATAACTAAATATATAATAAATATTTTTAAAATTTGTGGGCCACGGGCCGGCCTCTGAGGCTAGCGAGTTGATCCTATGAGACCGACGGGCCAAATTAGGACAAGCTAAAAAGCCTCGTTCATAAATGGGCTGAAAATATTTAGCCCAGCCTCATTTGATTTAACGGTTGGGTTGATCTTCCTTCATTTTTAACCGCTCTAATAATAAATCTTCCTTCATTTTTAACCAAGGCCTTGTAATGAGAGTGTTTTACCCTTTAATTTGGACTTTTTGATATAAATTTAAATTTAATCAAATTTTAAGACGAATATCACGCATTAATCACATAGCTAATTAAGATAAGTACTCCTTTTTTAAGATGACAAGCTACAAGAAATGTTGACAATTCAATTGAAATTGTTTTCTTCTTATAAGAAAAAAAGTGAACTCACAAATTCATTACGGTAAATAAAAGTGATTATTAACAATAAATAATGTTATTATTAACTTAAATCTTTAAGGAACTAAAGATGAAATATAAAATTTACCTAAAGGAATAGGAATTATTTTTTTGCTAAAAATAAATAAGACTTTGTAATATTACAAAGACCGCGCATTGGTGGTAATAATACCACATATAGCATCTAAAGGAATAGGAATTATTTTTTTGCTAAAAATAAATAAGACTTTGTAATATTACAAAGACCGCGCATTGGTGGTAATAATACCACATATAGCATTTGAATTTGCATTAAAATAAATATTAATTTTTGAATATAGTCACTCAAAAATATCTTAATTATGTTTTATAGCCATAGTTCGGGTAATTGCATTTTGTAACTCTGCTTATGGCAATATTTGTATAATTCATGCAACGTTTGTATATTCACGGTATAATTCACAACTTTCGTATAACATTTATATATTTCGTTATATAATTCGTGCATAACGTTTGTATAATTAATTTGCAATGTTTGTATATTTCGCTATACAATTTGTATAATCACACACAATATTTATATAAATCACACAAATTATACAAACTTCAAACTATATTCGCGCAAAACATTTGTATAAATTGCGCAAATTATACAAAACTCAAACTATAATTACAACTAGATGTTTGTTATGGCATAATTAATTCAAACTATAACTATTTTAGCTAATTAACTAGTTTATGTTTGCTTATTTGTGTAATTTTTCCTTAAAAGAATATATGGTATTTTTGAATAACATATTCTCACTGCACATATATTAAGGTGAAACTTTTTTAGCATCAAATGCTTATTAAAATCAAAACATTACGTATGATTATGCATGCAATACGTACTTTTGTTACTCAATAATGATTTATATTATTTATAAATAAAATAATTGTTACATTTTCAAAAGAGGGGTGATAGCATCACAAAAAAAACCATAATTTATAATGAATTCAAATTAATTACATGTAATTATATTAAATTAAAATAACAATTTTAAAAAAAATCAGTTTTAAATCAAAATTTCAAATTAACATTATCAATATTTAAGTTATAAGTTTCAAAATCTAGAATAAAATACTTTTTAAAAAAATTAACCTTAAAATAAAAAAATAATTACATAAATTAATGTTATCCGTATCTAAATTGCAGAACATAAAATTGCTAGGGCAGAAGAAGGGGTAAAATTTGGGATTTTGGGGTTGAATTTAGGGATTTGAAATTCAAATCCATCCGGGAATATTCTACGAATTTCCTTCAAATTCCAACGTTGATTTTTGATTGGGTGAAGTATTAGATTAAGACACGTGGAGGATTCGTCCAACAAATTGGTACGAGGGAAGAGGACAAGGGACACACCGGAGGGAAATTCGTACGAGGGAAAAGGATAAGGGACACGTTGGAGGGAAAAGGATAAGGGACACGTTGGAGGGAAGGTGAGTGAGTATAAATTTGTCTGTGTATGTAATTGTTGGATAAAGACTTGGGCCGGGTTAGGGGTTTTTTGGGCTGTTAAAATTAACCCAAAAAGGAGGTTGAAAACGGGTTTAAAATTAGGTCATTTAGGAAATGCAATTTAATAATAAATTAACGTGTCATATTGAAGGAGGTAATTATTTAACAATAAATTAATGTATCACGTTGAAGGAGGTAATAATCTAATAATAAATTAATGTGTCATATTGAAGGAGATGACGATCCAATAATAATTTTAACGTGTCATGCTGAAGGAGGTGATGATCCAATAATAAGTTAATGTGTCAGCTGAAGGAGATGCCAATCTAATAATATTTTTAACATGCTACGCTGAAGGAGGTGACGGTCCAATAATAAGTTAACGTGTCATGGTGAAGGAGGTGACGGTCCAATAATAATTTAACATGTCACGCTGAAGGGGATGACAGTCTAACAATAATTTTAACGTGCCATGCTGAAGGAGGTGATGGTCCAATAATAATTTTGACGTGTCATACTGAAGGAGGTGATGATCTAATAATAAGTTAACGTGTCACGTTGAAGGAGATGACAGTCTAATAATAATTTTAATGTGCCACACTAAAGGAGGTAACGATCCAATAATAAGTTAACGTGTCATGCTAAAGGAGATGACAGTCTAATAATAATTTTAATGTGTCACGCTAAAGGAGGTAAGGATCCAACAATAAGTTAATGTGTTACGTTAAAAGAGGTGATGGTCCAATAATAATTTTAGTGTACCACACTTAAGGAGGTAATTCTCCATATTTTTGAAACTTAATAGAATTTGTTATTTGAATAATTATAATATCATCCATAGTTAAAATATTTATAATTTTCAAGAATAACAATTATCGACGGAAAGTGAGATAATTTTGTCTTTATTTTCTAAAATGATAATCGATTCAAAACAATTATTTTTTTTAAATCACAATAAATAATTTGAATCTGGTATATCAACTTTGGCGAAATATTCATCAAATTATCACTTAAACAAACTTATTAAACATCCATAGCATTTTTTAAAAATGACGAATGAAAGCAAATTTTGATGAAATCTATTTTGTTGAGTCTCCTTTAATATATCTTTCTCTTGCTTGAGATATGCTTACAATGATGTCTTCATATAATATTATCGGAATATCCCTTTGAAAAATAAGATTTGTGTTAAATTTTTGCTTTAATAAACTACATTTTAAACTTATTTCATGAATGATTATTATCGCTGAATAATTTAAATAAGTAGCAATTGTATTATTTTGTTGAATGAGTAACTAGGGATGACAATAGGCAGAACGGGTTGAGCTCAACATACAAATTTTTTAAATTGTTTCGCCCTATATGATCATTTTTTTTATTTTTAAGCCGTCCCATCTATCCCACATAACTTTAAATTTATTCCGCTTCATATGTATTTTATCTCGCTTTATTATCATCCCAACGAATAACGACTCATAATTAATTTATAATGAGAACAAACAAAAAATAATACTAATAAGGTAATGTAAATTGGTACGAATTGCTGGTGCCTGGGAAAGGCTGAGAACAAACAAAAAGGCAAGGCAGTAATGAGAACAAACAAAAAATAGTACTAATAAGGTAACGAATTGGTGGTGCCTGGGAAAGGCAAGGCAGTAATGAGAACAAAATAACGGACAAGTAGGTAGTATTTATCTTGCAGATTTTTTTTTTAATATTATTAATAAATTATTACTAGCTACTAATTGGGCATATTAATTATGAATAATTGCATATAATTATTTTTAAATTTTATAACAATCTTCGTGGCTACATCAAAAACTAATGAACAACTTAAAGCACATTTAGTGATACAAAGAAACAGAAAAATCAAACAAGTAATTTTGCCAAATTAATTTTCTCTTTGTACAAGTGTTAATTAAATTTGCTAGTAATTAAAAGCTTCTAATTTATAAAACCCCCTATTCCCCTCATTCCATTTCTATCACTTTCAAAACCACCCTAGTCCCATTTCTATCACTCTCAAAATTATTTGCATAGATATGGGTGAGCAGAGTTTGGAAACTCTCGCTAAATGCAGCAGGTGCATCTTGATGACTGTAGAGACGCCCTCTTCTTCATAGGCATCATTGCGGTTGAAGATTAATTGGCAAAGAGGACAGCCCACCGGGTCTTGGACGGACGGGGGCGGAGGTGGGGGTGGCGGGTCGTCTTGGCCGGTGCCGGAAGTGAGGGTGGAGGAAACATCTGTGATTTCGTCACAGGAACTGCTGATGCCGTCGAAGAAAAAAGCGGGGTTTATAAAACTCCAGGGCCTTCCCCACCTCATCAGCTTCCCACGAAATCACATATGTTTCCTCCACCCGCGCTTCTGGCACCGGCCAAGACAACCCGCCACCCCCACCTCCGCCCCCGTCCGTCCAAGACCAGTGGGTTGTCCTCTTTGCCAATAATCTTCAACCGCAATGATGCCTGTGAAGGAGAGGGCGTCTGTGCAGTCATCAACAGTGAACAAGATGCACCTGGTGCATTTAGCGAGAGTTTCCAAACTCTGCTCACTCACATCTATGCAAATAACTTTGGAAGATTTTGGCAGCATGTCCGAGTGATAGCTGCCGATGTTGATCAACTGAATGGCCCTAAGGGGAGAGAAGGTTGTTGTGAAAAAATATGGAATGGAGCAAAAAATTTGTTTAATACGGGGATGAATGGTCTCTGCAATGCATGTGGTGGCACCGTCTGTACGTGGATTTGTGGCTGTTTGGATGGCTGAAAAAAGGCAGCGATAATGAAGAGAGGGATGCTAAAATGAAGAGATAGGAACTTTTTTTTTTTTTAATTTTCTGGTTGTATCCCTCAAGAATTAGGATTTTATGGTTTTCAGTAATGATTTTGAGTTTCTTTAGTTTTGTTTTGAGAAATCAATAATGATTTGGGACGTTGTTTAGTTGTTCTATTATATATTTCAGTTGTCCTATGACTTTGGTTACTAATTCGTCACATGAGATACTACTGTGCATACTCATCCCATACTAATGTTGTTGAACCATTATTTACTATTGTATTTGTTTATGTTGCCTTCGGAGTCCATGTCCCGCACCTCGAGTCATCCCCTCCCAATAGCAGGTCGATGGGAAACAGGACAAAAAGAGGCCGCATACATACGATATACATTGATATGCTGTGTTGACATGATAAGGGATAAAGAAGGGCTGAAAGCCCAAAAGCTAAATGCCCAAGAACTCTGTTTCTTTAGGGCTTGATTATGCAAATCAAAGTCATGGAAAATTGTAGTTCAACTTTGTGTGCTCCTACGGCTAAAATTGTGTCCTGCGGCTAAAAGCCATCCATGTACCTGGGAATGCTCATTGTCTAAAAATGTTCCTCAACTCCAAAGATCAAATGAGGGATTGCAGAGTTCTGGTACTACCAATCTTTTAGATATTGTTTGATCAGCTTGCTTACTTATCCCGAACAAGAATTGGACTATAAACTTCATGTTGTCTATTTGACTTGAATTTTCTGATCAATACCTACATTTGATTTAAGTTTAAATTACAATCTCTATGTTTTTTCTAGGTACGGTACATTTCTTATTTGCCTTGATGAATTCTTGGCACATTAAGACCTTGTATTGTCTGTTTGCTTGCTGCTATCACTGAGTTCTATCCTATAAAACCTGAGGGTTGAGATCAAAATAATGTATTAGATAACAAACCACTTCTAAGATAATGGAGAAGGTGTTCATTTGTAGGGACTAGGTAGTGCACTAAATAATTGTCATTTGAGTACTCAAGGCCGTGGGAGGGTTTAGCTCTTTAGAACTATGATTAAGCTACTCACCAATGAAATTGTTTATTCTAACCTTGAAGGTCACATATCTGTTTTTCCATATTAGGATTTGTGGAGTTGGGAAACAGAATTGAGTTTTTAGACAGGAGTATCTTACCTTAAAAAAAAACAAGAAGCCATGATTTGAGGATGAACACGAGCTAACATCCTTATTGTACTCAGTTTCATCCCCTGGATGCATATTGAATGAAATCTCACTTTACCTGATCAAAGAAAAGGCGAGTGAGAAGGAGCAATCTTGCTCCCCCAGAACATGAAAATAGACATTGTGCTAGTTATTTCAAAGTTGCAAAGCTGATTTCTCAATTTTTTCACCACAGCGACTGATAAGGAGAGGATTAAGACAGAACTCCCAAGTTGGTCACAGTTCAGACCACGGCAACGGAGACCAACACAAAAAAGTAAGGTGACAGCTGATACAAGCCATTCTGAGGTTATCCCGCAGCAAGCTTCTTGTTGTTCGCAGCTCAAACCACGACCACATTCAAGAAAAAGAAAGAAAAGTAAGATAACAGCTGATACAACGGATTCTGAAGTTATTCCTCAGCGTGGTTCTCGTTGTCATGGTCAATCAAGGAGGAACAACAGTCAAAAGGGGTTAGGCTCATCGAAATTTGAGCTTTACTTGGAGTAAGTTTTTATTGCTTTATCCTTTTCCAGTAAAACATTGTAATCTAATGCTGTTTGATTGGGGTGAGGAAGGAAGGGTTGGTGGAGCATAAGTAAAACTGGAAGTTAAAAAAGTTCTTTCTCTTGTTTGGTAAGTAAAGATACTGAGAAGTAAATGTAGAGAGGTAAGTGCTGGGGAGCCTTGGAGCAATGGTAAAGTTGTCTCCATGTGACCTATGAAGTTGTCTCCATGTGACCTATAGGTCAGGGGTTCGAGCCTTAAAATTAGCCATTGATGCTTTTTGCATCACGGTAGGCTGCTACATCACACCCTTACGGTGTGTCCCTTCCTCGGATTCTGCGTGAATGCGGGACGTTTCTTCTACCGGGTTGCACTAAATTTAGAGATGTCAGTGCCCTTCCAACCAAGCCTTTTTAGGCCCTCCAAGTTTTGACAGAAAGAAGGAAGCATATTTACTCATTCCCATCTGTTTCAAACACCCCCAGCTAAAGGAAAAATACTACTATTGAACTGTGTAAGAACAACGAGATTTTTCACTTTTTCTGTAAGCCAAACTTTTGGTGTTTTATATAGGAGCGTATGGAATTGCATCAGGAAGATAGAAGAGATTCATTTACATACCTTGACAGCTTGTGGTTCTCCTTGTACTCAGAACATTCTTACGAAGCTAAGGTGTTGAACTGGATTGCAAAAAAGAAGATATTCTCGAAAGAGTATGTCTTTGTACCCATTGTTCTCTGGTAAGTATATATGTAATAGCGGGGTATGATGTAGAATTCGACATTTTAGATGTCTCTATTGACTGAATTCCCACATTGCCAGGGGCCACTGGAGTCTCCTGATCTTTTGTCAACTTGGTGAAAGTTTACGATCTAAAGAAAGAAGCCCGTGTATGTTGTTGCTTGATTCTTTGCACATGGCGAACCCTGAGAGATTTGAACCTGGGATCAGAAAGTATTTCTTTTTCTCAGCCTACTGATCCATTCTGGCTTACTTTGAAATGATATTAAGATAGCAGCAGCAGATTTGTTATAGACCTATTTAAGTTGGAGCAGAGGCCAGAAACCAAGGACCAGATCAGGAAAATCCCTCTAATGATTCCAAAGGTGATATTATGTTGGCTTTGTCGTCTAGTCTCAGTCGTTTTGCAATGCATGCTCATATAAGAAGTTTCAGGTTCCGCAGCAGAGAAATGATGAAGACGTTTTGTACTATATAAACCTGTGCTCCAGCAAATTTTAGCATTTCGAAGGGCTACCCATACTTTTTGAGTTCCTCTTTCTGATACTTTTTAATGCCATCGTCTTGAGAATTCCATACGTTTTACATATCAAGAGATTGTGTAATTCTGTTATAACAGGATGTCTTTTGCAATTTTTGCTGCTTCATAGATGACAGAAGACTGGTTTACTCTTGAACGGTTGGAATGCTTTTTCCAAGAAGTGCAATCTACTGCTAGTACTTCCAATTCTGATGATGGAGATGTAGTGTGTATAGATCATCCCTAGTTAGCAGTGCCAGTGACATTGTGTAATGACTCGTTAACTCGTTTGGAGTATAGGTTCCATCATGACTCGCATTTTGAGGTCGTGACACATTGTAGTTGCAACATTTTTTTAAGGCTTAATTGATTTTGATCTTGGACTGTGGTGGTTGGTTTTGTAGGCTTTCTCCATGTCCCAATTGATTTTTACTTTGTATTTTTCCTAATCATGGTCCACATAGTGTAAACATACATGTTTTCTTTTTTTAATGTAAAAAAAATTAATTATGCGAATAGATGACTTATACAACCTGTTATTTTTGGACCAAAAATATAATTGTTATCCCATACAGCAAGTAAGGCAAAGGCTTTAGGTCCAAAATTTTGGGGCCTCATTTTCCACTAATAATAAGTTTGTATATATTTTTTATTTATAAAGTTGGGTACTTTAAAATTTAAAAAGTATATTTACGTTAAAATAAATTAAACAATTAAAAGTGTATAAAAATTATTTTTGACTTTTTATTTAGTACAAAATATTAAAATCACCCTGTGATATATATGAAAATAATTTTTGACTTTTTATTTAGTACAAAATATTAAAATCACTCATAGATGAGAACACAAAAGAAAAAAGATTATCTTAACCAAAAAAATTCTTAAAAATATAATACTGACTCATATTGATAGTTCAGGTTTATCTTTCAAATTAAAATTGTTAAAAAAATTGATATACATATAAGATAATATTGTAATTAATATACTCAATCAAATAAAGAGATTATATTATTACTTACAAATACATATATTGCTTACAAATACATATGTTGCTTACAAATACATTATTGCTTACAAATACATATATTACTTAAAATATAGTTGGCTTCTCAATATTGAATGATCTTTCATCAAATAATCAAGTGTTACTTTGATTAATTTATTTATTTTGTGAACACGAAAAAGTATAACTATTTAATTTGATGGCATACACTAAACTCAATTTTAAAATTTCTAGCATCAAATTCCCTTCCTCATTTATAACATTGTCCATATTCACTTCCGCCTTGACAGTAACTTTTATTATACATTACACTATTTTTGAATAAAGGTAAGTCAGAATTTTAACTAAGAAAACTCAACATTTAAAAAAGTAAATGCACAAATATAGCGAAGAATGTTCAATATCTACTATATATAAATAAAAAAAATAATCATCTATAAATAACATATTTTTCTAATCCCCTGGCTAGCTCCAAGGTGGCTTTGCCTCTGCTTTTGGATATTCATAATCTAATTAATGAACAATAAATTAAGCCCTTGTAAAGGAATAGAGCATAAGAAAACTTTGTAAGAGACTCAGTGTAGAGTCATATCCATTTCATAAGCCATTTTGTCCATCAAATAATAGGAGTCGTCGAATAATAGAAGGGTAAATACTTATCCTCATAGAGTGGTGTACACCAAATCAATATAGCTTATCTTAGTTAAGTGGATCAATAATTAATTAACCACGACTAGCTGGTTATCATAGTGAATGTCCACGGATTAGTATGATATTGTCCGCTTCTTTCCACAACCGATGTGGGAGAGAGTTTGCATCCCAACAAACCTCCCCTCAAACTCTGACCACACACAATCTCGTGGCCTCCCTTTCAGCGATTACCATTTTTTGGATCTGCCACCATCACACCGGTGACTCCGTACACGTCGGTCCATCATAACTGCCCTCTGTACCTAGGCTCTGATACCACTTGTTGGGACCGCGCACACCCACACCCCAACCCCGCATTAGTATGATATTGTCCGCTTTGGGTCAAGCCCTCACGGATTTATTTTTGGGTACCTCCCAAAAGGCCTCATACTAATGGGATTTGGTTCAACCTTATAAGTTGATCACTTTCTCTTTCCACAACCGATGTGGGAGAGAGTTTGCATCCCAACAAAATATACATTCTTGACTAAACTCATAGACATTACACTTTATTTGATTGTTGATTCAGCTTACCAAAATGGCAACAATCATTAAAATAATTTTGTGATCGGTTTAACAAAATGGAAGCAAGAAAGCATCCTCCAAAGAAATAAATATCTAATTCTTGACATTAATTAGGTTAAACCATTGACAGCACATAGTACAGAAACATCTGCTTCTACAATGCAACAGTCTTCAACAATGAAGCCTTTCTTTCAGGATCTTCAAACCAGCGTCCAGTTACTACCCTAGCAAAATGCAGAAATCAGAAATAGAAACTAAACTGCAGAAATTAGAGATCGATATGAGCCTACTGTCACGGCCTTAGAAATTAAGTTAAGACTTATGTGCGACACTTGACAACACTCACGAGTCTTTCACGCTTTTGCGAGCTGAAGTGGCAGGTCATGACACTACAGATCAACATAAGGAACAAGAGAACATACCAGTGAAACGGCGGTGGTCATGACCATTCTTTTCTTTAATAGATATGCTAAATTTTGCGTGGACCCTTTTTCGAGAATGAATTACTTTAACATCAACTAATCGAAGAAAAATTGAAATGCTTTGGCCATTTGCCCTAATATCACCTTTAGGATATAGCTGAAGTTGCCTGCATGCAAATTAACATGATAAGATAATTGTACATACGTGAAAAAAGGCTTATTATGAACAACTGATATACCATTTGTAACCCCCAACTGTAAACTTTTCAGAATACATTGCACGGTTCTCCGGATATCTTTCTAGACTGTCGAATTTAGAAATCTTCCACTGGTGCTTATAAGACTTGGCCACGGGATCATTCACCAAGGACATACATTCACCTAGTCCATGGTTCTTGATGACATATAGATCGACCCCAAAGACACACACGTCGTTAACAAGGTAACCGTTAGAGAGATCTTTGAATGTTTCATGGGAAATACATTTGGAGAAACCCCATTCAGGTTTCATATTGTCAAAACGTTGCTCTGCTCCTGCAATAAAGTAGTCGTACATATTCAACTCAATTCATATTTAAATTTATCAAGAAAATATTAAACACTAAATATATATACCTTTCATTAGAAGATACCTTCCATGAATTTGATCAAAAATGAAGAAGCTAAATGTGGCATTCACCTCCCAAGACTGTAAAGAGCTTGTCTCAGCAATGGCTAAGTATACAGAAATATGATCATGTTCCTCCACACTTCCATCTCCATTAGGATAGATGATCATTTGCCTGTCAAAAACAATAAACTTCATCATAACTTACTCATACTTCCAAGTCATATTTGATCAGTTTATGAAGTTGATTTTGCCATTTGATCGAGAAGTTGAGAAAATTGAAAGTTTTAAAGTTTTTGAAAGCTTTAAGTTGTTCAAATATATATTTTGGTACCAATCAGAGCTATGAATCTCAGAATGGAAGTTCTATGAGTATCATCAACTTCCAAAACAGTAGATTTCAAGTATGAAATAAGTATAATAATCTTCTTATAAGTACTATCACATAAATCACTTCTAGTTTTCTCTCTGTTCATTTTTATTTGGTCACTTAAAATTGTTTACACCTCTTAAAAAACAATGATTGATAACTCGATATGAGTACTTTTATCATAATACTTGATGTTTAGTTTAGATTATGGTTTGAAAAATAAGTCATTAATGTTAATTCGAACAGAAAAAACACCATGTTGTCTACTTTTGCATATATCATTATTCTTTAGAAACCGTATGCTCATATATATTACTACCTTTGTTTACTAAACTTCAAAACTAAATTGAAGTAGCTAAATTTTTAATATTTGAAATCTAAAATTTAAATTGTTGAAAACTATATGAAAAATATTATAAGTTGCAATCTTTCTCATATTAATATGATGAAAAAATACATCTTAAAATATTTCATCAAAGTTCGATAAGTGAAATAATGACAAGTAAAAGTGAACAGAGTGACTATTAAGACAATTTGGAAAAGATAAAAATGTATGAGTTGATGAGAAGTCTAAGTTGCTCAGACTCTCCAAAAATATTGCCGCACCCATGTTGGATCCTTCAAAAGTATACTTTGGAGGATTCGACATGCACCCGTCGATATTTTTGAAAAGTTCGAGCAACATAGATGAGAAGTACCATTTGTAGCCGTTGGATTGGAACACAATTGATTCATATTTTTTATTGTCATCAGCTGAGAGCATCGAAAAAAGATTCAAACTTCAATAAGTAATGTCCTGGTAATGCATCTCTATTTTCACTGCCAACTTCAACAAATAAAGACACAAAATTACAATCGAACAAAAATACAAGAACAAAAGGAAGGAAAACACATCATATACGGATGTGGCGCTGCGGATGAAGCTACTTCTTCTTTAATCAGAGGTCTCGCATTTGAGCTCCGAGTATGGAAAAAGAGTGTTTCTCTTGGCCCTAGACGACACAAATCTAAAGTAGTCGGGCTCCAATACGGACACCAGATACCAAATGCACAACCAAAAAGAATTATTTCATACCATTAGAGCGTGAAGCAAAGATTTTGTTCAAATTCAGTTTCTTCATTCTTTGCGGTACTGAGGATAACGTAATGGGGCTTATTAAACTAAGATTAGGATGATTTAGTTGACATGATGAAAACCTAAAAAATTGCCATTTAACAATGCCCAAAAATAGGGGACAGAATTTGTATACAGCTATTTTTCCTAAAAAAAAGTTATTTTAGAATTATATTTTTCCGTAAAATTAGCAAAAGATATTTCAATGAATCCACCATTGACAAACTATTTTCTTTAAATAGAAATTTTGATTAATTATTGGAAAATTTTAAATTGAGTGTATCATGAATCAAAGATGGGATATATCATCCACTTCATAGCACCAGTTAAAGAATCAGAAGTCTGATTTAACTGATGGGTACACTGACTCGATGATCTTTTAATGAAAGTCAAAGAAATAGAAGTAAAGCCACAAATGAGTATTTTACAATCACGAATAATAACATCAAAGTAAGAGTTGTTTCACAAGCTTTTTCTAGTGCTTGTTTGTTTAAAACGTAGTTATTTCTTAAGAAAAGTCTTTTCAAATAATTTTATGAAAAAAAACATAACTAGCCAAGTTTTAAAAAATTACTCTCGTCGTCTATCTTTACTTGTCCATCATATTAAAAATAAATGTCTAATAAATAATAATACCTGTCTTATTTTATGAAATCTACACTTAGTTTCTAATTTATTTTTATTATTAATTATAGTAATTTAACTTATCATTTATTATCTTCAAAAGGTAATTTGGTAAAATAACAAATGTTTATACCATGAATATTTATTTCTTAATTTTGTTCCAAAAATATAACGAATATAATTTTCTATAAATTATATTTGTACCATAAAATACATGATTTATTTTAGATATGATGGCTTATACCATAAAAATTATACTTATGTAATATTTTTGAAATAATTAACGTATATCATGAATGAATAAGTATTAACAATAATTTGATTTTGTCATAAATTATATTTATAATATCAAAATACATTATATATTTTATATGTAAGAAGTTTATACCATGCATATATAACAAATAAAAATTTATATGCACAGAAGAGTGTTGAGTATTTTGTGTATATCATTTTATGTCCACTTATACATTATCATTATTAAAGCCCACTATAAATATTTTGAGTTAAAGAAGAGTTTTTGAGTTTAATTAACACGAATTGTTAAAGATATAAATACTAAATTCAGCAATAAAACTACACATATACTATTTAAAAGTACTGTTTTTTTATGTCATTTATTGGACCGCCTGTATATGTATTTGTCATATTATTAAATGAAATAAATTTGTTGATGGTTCACTCACCTACTCCTCATTTTAAATTCATCAATATTTATAGCTAATAATAAAATTAAAAAAATACAACTGTTTATTTAATTTATCATATGATTAAATGAAATTATTTTGTTAATTGCTCACTCACCTACTCCTCATTTTAAATTCATCAATATTTAGCTTTTAAAAAAATACAACTACGCCCCATCCCTTGATTACCTCATTTTTATTTATTTTTGGAAGAAAGTCCTAAAGTGACACCCAAAATTATTTTTAAAATAACAAAATTATTTAGGTGAGTACTCCCTCCGTCCCATTTTGGATGGGACCTCACTAAAAATATTTGCCTATTTTTTATCATAAGGAGAATTCTATTTTTTTTTTGATACGCATAGAATAAAATTAGATTCCAATATAATAGCTCGCAAATTACATAGGAGAAAGAACTTGCACGTGACAAGTTTGATCCAGAAGACAAACTCCTTACTTTCGCAGGCAAGAGGTTTCTAACTTAAGAGTTTCAATATGAAAATCTCAATCCAAAATCACTGAGCCACCCCAAAGGGTAAATTTTTGTTTAATATTATTTAATCACTTATTAAATCGGGATATAACTAATTAAACTTTTTTTTTTGTTTTACACATATAATTAATATACTCTTTGAAAGTTTAAACAAATGTGAACAAAGTGCAAAACACTAAAGTTGATCAATTTATTAATGCTTTCTTAATCACCAAATAAAATAGAAAATATCGATCTAAAATGGGGAAGAATAAAGTACTCCCCCGTCCCATTTTATGTAACATACTTTGACTTGACACAATTTTTTTTTAAAAAAAAACTTTTAAAACTTGTGGTCTAAAATTATTCTTATTTATTTGTGTGGCCTAGAATCATTTTATTCAAAGGTAAAAGAAAATAATTTAAAAGTAATTATTTTCACTTACTTTGACTTTTTTTTAAAACGGATCAAAAAGAAAAGAATATGACACAAAATGAGACAAAAAAATAATAATTAAGATGTTTTTTTTAAAAAAAAAATTCAGATTGCTTCAAATATCACTTTATATTTCTCTCTATTTTTAACTTAACAACTATTTAAATTAAATTATAGTCTAAAATTTTAAGACATCATCAAAAGTTTATTAAACTATGTAAGAAAATCAAATTAAGAGAACCCTATGGTCCCACTAGATGGCCACGTACTTTTTTAAAAAAAAAATTAATTGCGTATATCATATTAAAACGAGGCTCGAAAAATCTCCAATTGTAATTAATGTCTATTTTTGGTTCAGAAAACAAACTGAACTCCATCTACCTTCAAATTGTTTTGTATTTCCTTTTAGAGTAATAATTAATATTTTTGGATTAGTTGATTAAATCCCAAATGGAGAGCAGAAATAATTATTTCAGCTCTTTATTTTTTCTGTGTTTACTACTATTTTCATCTGTATCATGAAT
>DF363307.1:9858-29471 GCA_000787875.1 Solanum virginianum
CGATACGATTTAAGGGAAATAAAGTGATGGGGAAGTATTTTAAAAGCAAATGGGTCGGGTCGGGTCGGGTTAGTAAAAACCGAACAAAAATGCACGGTAATGCGCCCTTGGCATATCGCGCCTTGGACGCACAGTTGTACTTGGAAATTTTAGTTTTCATCATTTTGGGCATAGGTGCACGTCCTCTCCACGTCGCGGAGGGGATGCGGAAAGTTCTCTACCTGGATAAATTAAAAAAAAATTCTCCTTAGTGCTTGAAAAAATTGACCTAACACCTAAACATGCTAAAATATGCTACAATAATTGATTTTGACCAAAAAAATCCAAAAAATAACCAACGACTCAACGGGAATCAAAGATTGAAAAATTGCACAATATTGCACCCAGTTAGCAACGCGGACTGGTTTATTTTTATGAAATTTTTCTTTTTGTAATTTTTGTTGGGCTTAAGGTCATGAAAAATATTATTTATTTATTGGGAATTCAAAAATACTAAATAAAATAAAATAGAAAAATATCACCTTATCACGGGTTGCTTCCCATGTAGCACTTGATTTAACATCGCGGCACGACGCAACAGTGGCTTACTTATGTTTGGCCAATTCAATGGCCTCCTCATACTTGTTTGTGTCTTCACCATAATAGTCTTTGACACACTGACTATTTACCAAAAGGTTTTGGTTGGAGGTCTCGTCCTTCAATTCAATCGCTGCATGTGGTGTTACGGATACTACCATTTAGGGTCTACTCCATTGTGACCGCAGCTTACCTGGAAACAGTTTTAAATGAGAATTAAAGAGTAGTACCTATTGGCCTGGATCAAAAGTGCGCTTGATGATGTGCCGATCACGCCACCACTTAGTCTTCTCCTTATAGAGTTTGGCATTCTCGTACGCTTGAAGCCGAAATCTTCTAGCTCCTCCAACTGTTCCAACTTCTTTCTTTCGGTAAGCTCGGGATCTAGATTTAGACTTTTCATTGCCTAATAAGCTTGGTGCTTGAGCTCCACCGGAAATGACAAGCCTTATTGTATACTAACCTGTATGAAGATGTGCTAATGGGTGTTTTGTAGGCAGTTTGGCATGCCCATAATGCTTCATCAAGGTTGATAGCCCAATCTTTCCAAGTGGCATTTACCATCTTTTGCAGAATTTGATTCACCTCCGGATTTGACACCTCGACTTGGCCACTTGTTTGCGGATGGTAAGCTGTGGCAACCTTGTGCCTCACTCCATACTTAACAAGAAGGTTCTTCACTATTTGGTTGATGAAGTATGTACCACCATCACTAATGATGGCTCACAATTTACCAAAGCGAGTGAAAATGTCCTTTTTCAAGAACTTACTCATAACCTTGGAGTCATTGGCAGGTAAAGCTACTGCTTCCACCTATTTGGAAACATAATCGACCGCGACCAAGATGTAAGTGTTACCAAAAGATGGTGAAAATGGACCCATGAATTCCATTCCCCATACATCAAAGATTTCCACCTCCAAAATGTTGTTAAGAGGCATTTCATGTCTCCTAGAGATGGTGCCTATCTTTTGGCAAGCATCACAAGCTTTCACAAAATGTATAATGTCCTTGAATAGAGTTGGCCAAAAGAAACCCGATTGAAGTACCTTGTGAGTTGTGCATTCACCTTTGTGATGACCACTATATGAGAAGTATAACATCGTGCTAGTATTGGCTGCTTTTCAGTTTCAGGCACATACCTTCACACCATACCATCAACCCCTTGCTTGAATAAAGAGGGCTCATCCCATGTGTAAGCCTTGGTGTCATGGGATAATCGCTTGCATTGTTGATGATTGAAACGAGGCACTGCTTGAATAAAGAGGGATCATCCCATGTGTAAGCCTTGGTGTCATGGGATAATCGCTTGCATTGTTGATGATTGGAATCTGGGGGAAAAAATTCCACTTGCCAAGTAGTTGACGATGTCGGCGTACCATAGTAGCTCTTCAACTCTAAGTGCCAACAACTGCTCATCTGGAAATTCCTTCTTGATTTGCATTTGCTCCCCTATGTGAGCATCATTTTCCAAGCTAGAGAGATAGTCGGCAATCTGATTTTCGCTCCTCTTTCAATCCTTGATCTCAATATCAAACTCCTGGAGTAGCAAGATCCACCTAATAAGCCTTGGTTTTGCATCCTTTTTATTGAACAAGTACCGGACAAAAGCATGATTAGTGAAAACGATTGCTTTGGTGCCCACCAAATAAGATCTAAATTTATCAAACACATATACTAATATGAGCATCTCTTTTTTTGTAACTGTGTAGTTACTTTGAGCTAAATGAATAGTTTTACTCACATGGTATATGGAGTGGAACACCTTTTCCTTCCGTTGTCCCAAAAAAGCCCCTACCGCCGTGTCACTTGCATCGCACATAAGCTCAAACGGTAGACTCCAATCTTGATTAATTTCTTCTTCTAAGTCTCAAATGCATGAAATATGAAATATCAAAGTTAAACGGTACCTCTTTTTCTAAGAGTGCGCAAAGTGGCTTAGCAATCTTTGAGAAGTCCTTGATGTATCTATGGTAGAATCCCGCGTGTCCAAGAAAGCTTCAAACCCCTTTTACTAAAATCGGTGGAGACAACTTCTCAATCACTTTAATTTTAGCTCAGTCCACCTCTAAACCATACTTTGACACCTTATGCCCCAACTCTATCCCTTCCTTAACAAGAAAATGACATTTCTCCTAGTTAAGGACAAGGTTAGTTTCCTCGCATCTTGCTAGAACCTTGTCTAAATTTTGCAAGAATTTTACGAATGATTCCCTAAAGATTGAGAAATCATCCATAAATACTTTCATATATTCTTTGACCATATCATGAAAAATGGCCATCATACACCGTTGAAAAGTAGCAGGTGCATTGCACAACCCAAAAGGCATGCGTTTGAATACGTAGGTACCATATGGACAAGTAAATATGATTTTCTCTTGATCCTCCAGACCAATATATGATTATACCCCAAGTACCCATCCAAGAAACAATAATATTCTTGCTCGGCAAGTCTATCAAGCATTTGATCAACAAATGGTACCGAGTAATGGTCTTTTTGGGTGGCATCATTTAATTTTCTATAATCCATGGAAATCCTCCACCTCGTCACCATTCTTGTTGGTATCAACTCATTTTTATCATTAGAGACGACTGTCATGCCACCTTTCTTTGGAACATATTGTACCATGGCTAACCCATTTTCTATCATATATGGGGAAAATAATTCCCGGATCCAACCACTTGATTACCTCTTTCTTCACAATTTCCTTCATCATTGGGTTTAGCCATCTTTGTGGTTGCACTATTGATTTATGACCTTTCTCCATGAAAATTCGATGCATGCACAATGCTGGACTGATGCCATGGATGTCTGAGATTTGCCACCCCATGTCTCTTTTCCTTTTCTTAAGTATCGTGAAAACATCTTCTACTTGAGCTGTAGTCAATGAAGCAGACAAAATCATAGGTAAAGTATAGTTTTCTCCAAGAAAAACATACCTGGGATATGAAGGTAACGATTTCAATTCTAGTTTGGTGGTTCTTCAATTGATAATTTAGAAGGGGTACCTAACACCTTATTTAAAGGTGCAACCCCCTTCTTAAACATACTTGCATTATTATTCAACACATCTTCTATTTCAAGAGCTTCCACATCATCTATTAGCCCTTGATTTAGCAACACTTTTGCTAGCAGGTCTTGGACCTTAACTTGACTAACCACTGCAGCCGTATCTATCACTGTGATGGCTGCTAAATCTTCATATGCAGCTTGTAACTTTATTGTGTTGTACACATTGAAGACTTTAACTTTGTCCTGGGCTCTCATAGTGAGCCTCCCTGCTACCACATCAATTAATACCCCTCTTCTCACCAAGAACGGACGACCAAGTATGAAAAGCACTGATGTGCTATCAAAATACAACACATTTGATGCCTAAAATAAGGAATTTTGTATGAGTTCTTAATGCCACTTTTTATGATTTTTATATGGTTTTGTGTTGTTATTGCAGAAAAGGTAGGTTGATATGGTTTTGGAGAAAAATTGCAGATTTTACTGAAGCACAAGACATACGAGCTCACCTATGAGTCGTAGCCCAAGCTACGAGTCATATAGTGATCTCGTAGCAAGAAACAGAGAGCAAAAATCAGAAATCTGCTAAGTGAAGGTCTTTACGAGGCCACTCTATGAGTGGTCTTAATATGACTTGTATAAGTGAAATCATAGCCGAAAAAAGAGAGCCAAAACTTTGGACCAAAAACTGGAGGCTTAGACTACGAGAGGAGCATACGAGTCGTAGCCCAGTGGGTCATACTAGTTGAGTCCAAAATGCCAAACACCTGATACGAGACACCGATTATGACTCATAGGTCACCCTACGAGTTGTACCTGTAAGGCGTACCAACTGCCAGCTATCTTTTCTGCGTAATTTTTAGCGTAAATTTGTAAACTTTATAAACACTTTAAGTTAGGATTTTATTTAAGGAGATCACAGATTGTAAACATTGAACTTCACCTTTGAATATTCTCTTAAGAATATTTTAGGGTTCTAGAATAGATTTTCATTTTCTCTTGGAAAATCCACTTTTGGGGAGTGCAAATCCCATATTATATTCATTCTCAATATATCAAGCTTGTGGTTTGCAACTTGTGGTGCTATCATTCTTCATTACTTTTGGTAAAAATCTCAACTATATCTTGTCTTTGCATTTTTGTTGGTTTTGCTTTAGCCATGAGTAGCTAAGCACCCACAACTTGGGGTTGTGGGAACTATGGTAGTTCACTTGAGATGACCTAGATTTATTGCATTTCTATGATTGGGGTTTTGTATATATTGTCTATTTCTCTTCATTATGATTGTTGTTTGGTGGTGGCCAACACCAAACCCCGCCTACTATCACGATCCCAACTAAGGTAATGATTAATGAGTAAAGGAAAATAGATGACATAATTCGATTGATGTGTTCTATTCTAATCAACCAAACCTGACCAAGAGGAGGTTGACTTGGATAATAGGTAATGGTTAGTTAGCACACTATAGTTGCCGACCAAGTGCCATAGTGAAATTTGACCTTCACCTTCACAAGAGGGTTGGAAGAACCTAAGTTGCCATCCTACATGCAAATTTCCAATTGTAGTTATGTTGTCTAGGGTAACCGAGTCAATGAACCATAGAGAACACGATTCCCAAGTTGTCCCTAAAATTGAGTATTTTTCCGCGTCATAGTATAATGTTTAATTTTTGTTTTTGTTTTTGAATCTCAAAAAACCCCCATTTAGAGATTTTAGTCATAGATACTTGAAATGATTGATAGTGAATTCTTATTGTCAAACCCTGTATTACCTGTGAATTCGACCCTAACCTTTAGTTAGATTAATTGCTGACAACGATCGCTTTTTTATTGAAGCGTGAATATAATCAACAATTATGGCACCGTTGCCGGGAATACAGCTAGGTTATGACTTGATTTCACTGTTAGTTAGTTCAAGTATTAGTTTCTAGAATCTCTTGTATTTTACTTTTGTTTTGTTTTTGTTGTTTGATTTTACTTGAAGGGTGTGCTAGGTTGTTTGCCCAATACAAGGAGCCAAGGCAATTCCTTAGCTTCGATTAATTTGAAGATCCATCGACTCTTTAGAAGAATGACTCAAGTGAATAATGATATAGGAAGAGAGGAGAATCCACTACCTAGGGATGATAGGCCACAACTTAAGGATTTCAACGTGAATGCTTATGGTTGGAACCAATATCGCTTGAACCCTATGGCCATGGACGTTACTGGTTCTATAGTGTTGCCTCTATTATTGGCAGATGCTAAGTTCTCAATGTCAACTGGGTTACTTCAAATGCTCAGAAACCATGGGTTATTCACAGGGCTACCTTCAGAGGATCCCTACTGTCATCTCCATAATGTGGTTTTTGTCTGCAAGAGTGTTATGGGGACATAAAATCTTTCTCTTGATGCCATTGGTTTGTAGTTGTTTCCATTGTCACTAATAAGGAATACATCAGTGTGGTTGTCTGAGCTTCCTCCGGGTACAATAACAAGTTGGGCAGAGCTTCAGAGAGTGTTTCTAGAAAGATATTTTCCAAGATCAAAGAAGCTAAAGCTCAATGATCAAATAAAGAACTTTGAGCAATTGTCGGGTGACTCTATTAGTAACACATGGGAGAAATTTACCAAATGCTTGAGGATGGTCCCCGATCACAATATTGTTGATGATGCCTTGGTTAAGATTTTCTATTAGGCTCTTGATGAGAATATCATGGGAGGCATGTTTCTTGATCAACATTTTGCATTGATAGCCACAAGGATGAAGCAAGTAGTTAAAACCAATAGAGCATGGTTCAACGAGAGTGAGCTGCAATGAAGACTTCTTGTGCGGTCAACACCAATAATGAGCAAGCAAAGGTCAATGAAGAGATCATGGTGCAACTTGCTCAACTTCGTATAAGTATGGACTTGGTCTTGAAGCAAAGCCAAGAAAGTGTCCAAGCAGTCACTCACCAACCTCCTAAGGCTCCCATATATGAATATCCATTCTTTGATGAAGATGCTTGTTTTGTGAGTAACCAAGCTGCGGGTTTCCGGAATAACCCCTAATGTCCAACTCAGACTATTAGAGGCAAGGTTCTGGGAATCAAGGTGGGAACTACAACCTTGATGGTACTTATAAAGACAATCGAGGTGGCTACAATGAAAGAGATAGAGTGTCGGATGCCGAATGGAGTAGAAAAGATGGTTATAGGAATGGTCCTTATGTGCCGCCCCATAACTATGATGCCATGCCAAGCACTTCTAGGCTTGAAGAGATGTTTGACAAGCTATTGAAAAGAGCCGACTGCCAAGATGAGACCTTGAAGGGAATGAAAGTGGATATTTTAAGTATTTACCAAAAGATAGAGTATTACTCTATGGCGATTAAGCAACTAGAACAACAAGTTGGGTAAGTTTATTCACAATTGAGCCAATGCCAAAAGGGTGCCTTGCCAAGCAACACAGTTCAAAATCCTAAAAATGAAGGGCATTGCATGACATTCATGACTAGGAGTCGTAAAAGCACCATAGATCCCCCTATGCCGGTGATTGTGGATGAAGTTGATGAGAAGGGTATTGGTGATGAAGTTGTGGTTGAGGGAGAAGGTCCAGAGATTGTTGGGATGCAAAAAGAAGAGGTGAGGGAGCATAAAAGAATTAAGTCAATTCCAAAGCATCCTCCTCTTTTCCCTTAAAGGCTTAAGAAAAAGGAAGAGGAGGGCAAATTCAAACACTTCCACTTGATATTGAAACAACTATCCATCAACATTCCCCTTCTAGAAGCTTTGAAGAAGATGCCCGGGTACGCCAAGTATATAAAGGATTTGGTGACTAAGAAACACACTTTTAGCTAAGAGTTCTCATAGGATCCCTAACAATGTAGTGCGATCATGACCAAATGCCTTATTCAAAAATAAGAGGACCCCGGTGTATTCACCATCCATTGCACCATTGGTGATGTTGAATTCGCGAGAGCATTGTGTGACTTAGGAGCGAGCATAAATCTAATGCCTCTTGCCATATTCAAAAAGCTTGGTCTTGGCACTCCCACTCCGACAAGAATGCGGTTGCTCATGGTAGATCAAACCATCAAAAAGCTGGAGGGAATACTTCTTGATGTGCTTGTTAAAGTTGATAAATTCATCTTTCCTATGGATTTTGTGATCTTTGATTGTGAGGTTGATTTGGAGGTGCCCATCATTTTGGGAAGACCATTTCTAGACACTGGGAGAGCTTTTGTGGATATGGATTCGAGTCAACTTCGATTTAGGGTCAATGATGCAGAGGTTGTGTTTGACATCTGCCAGCCAATGAAATATCATATGAGTTGAAGAGTGAGGTTTGGTCTCTTGATGATTGTTGATGATGGATGAAGACAAAGTCGAGCCACGACGTTAAACAAGGTGCTTTTTAGGAGGCAACCCAAGCATATATGATGATTTTTAGTTTGTTTTTAAGCTCGTTTGATTTTTGAAATTTTTAAGTAGTAAGGTGTTATTTTATTTTAAGTTTGAAAGATGTTGATGCAATTGTGATCTTTTGAAGAGTGTTGTGTTTTGAGATTTGGTCTGCAGGTGGAAATAAAATAACTGAAGATGTGAGAAAATGACAATTGGATCAACCTCTACGTGCAGGCCTACGAGTCGTAGTCACTACTACAACTCGTAGTCATGCCTCGCAGATAGAAACAACGAGTATTGAATGTTGGCACACACACTACGAGCCAACCTTATGATTCATAGAGCCCTCTATGAGTCGTAAGTAGGGTTCGTAATGCCCAAATATGAATTCTATTTTTTTCTAAGTGTTGGATCTACTACGAAACTAGGACCTACAAGTCATAGGATACCCTACAACTCGTAGTCACGGTCTCATACCCTCGATTTGTGGCTTTTTAAAATGTGACCCGATTTAGTATAAAAGGGATCAAAATAAATTTTGACCCCTAAATTCATTTCCATTAACATAATTTCGATGGAAACCCCCAAAATCCTTTCCCTATTCACTATTTCGATCAAATCGCAGCTTGCCACGTCACTTTCTGGTGAATATTCTGGTAAGGATACAACTCTTTTGGGTTTTGACACCTCTTTCCTTCTACTTTGCATCGGTTTAATTCTTCTACCATTTGGTAAACTTCGTGGTTAATTTTAATGCACTATTTTAGCGAGTTTCATTCTTTAGATAATTGTGTGTCTGGTTTAATCACGAAGATTCATACCCATATGGTGATGCTTTGGTCTAGTCATAAAAACTAGGGTTTGAGTGCTTTGAAAATATTGCTATGAATTAAGCTGTGTTCGAAATTCGTGAGTGGGTGGTCATAGATGTGAGAATAATAGTCCCATAAATGTAGTGCTTACTTGTTTTCTAAACATTGGGCAAATTATTTTTGGAATCGGATGTTGAAAACTGTGGGTGTGCTTTAATATGATTCATCTTGTTGGACTTTACTGAAAGTGTTTGAATTTTATTTTCATCTCAATTGAATGTTTTGTTGATAGCGAGTGTGAGTTTGGAGATGAAATTGCTTTTGGTTTCGCTTGAGGTAATGTGGGGTTGACTTCAATCTTTAGGGGTAATGGTTATTATAACTGCCTTATATTGTAGTAAGTCTACTTGTACATCAAATTTATTGTATTGCTCTTATAATTGCCAATTTTTGGTTTGTGTTTAATTTGTTTGTGGTTCTTGTGGGAATGTTTTAAGCACCAAAGGTGCCTTCTGTCTCCAGCTACGAGGCCCCCCCATGACTCATAGGATCCCCTATGACTCGTAGTGATTCCTCGTAGCAGGCACCAGTCACCTGTGGTTCCTTCACCATTCCTCATACGAGACCCACCTATAACTCGTAGCATCTGCTATGACTCGTGGTAGGGGCCGCGTGAGTCTTACTGGGATTTCAAAAATGCCTTTGGAATGAGGTACGAGGCTAGACTACGACTTGTAGGCCACCCTATGATTCGTAACTGCACCTCGCATCTAATTTCAAATTGTATTTTTCTCAAAAACCTTGGTACTATGAGGCTAGAGTATGACACATAGAACAACTTATGAGTCATACCTGCACCTCGTAGTTGTAGACCTGCAACTGTATCAATGACTATCTGTATTTAAGCATTTTTTTCTTATTCTTTGTCATGTGATCATTGTTTGGTCAAACATCTTGAAGCTCACATATTGTTCTGTGGTTGGTTTGCAGATATAATGCCTCCAAAGGATGAACAAGCAATCCAAACATTTCAATGGAAGTTGGTTAACGAATCCTCAGAGACCTAGCAATTAGAAGATTATGTGGAAGTCCACAGAGTCAGGATAGTCCTTGAGATAAATGTGCCTTAAACTAGAGGTCGCACTGGTATGGCCCCGGTAGAAGTCGAGAGTCCCTCCCAGTCTGAGGAAGAGGGCGACGGTGATGGGCCCAGAAGTAGCTCACCCCAGATGACCCCCACACATTCAGGGTCAGAGCCAGAGTCTGAGAGCACTTCACAGGCCCAGTAAGAAGAAGTGCAATCACAGCCCCCGGCCAACCCCAGATGGTGCATTGTAGGTATGAAGGAGATATATGACTACGAGTTAGAGCCAAAGGGACAGGGCAAATCGGTTTGACAATTCCATGAGGAGTTTAGGCGGAACAACTCTAGGTTGGATAGAGTGCCAGGATTAGATGCAAAGATAGACAGACACGGACTACAATGGACTAACAATAGCTGGGCAAGTATGCCCCTAATGTAGTCCGTGGATTTTATGCAGCCTATCTTGCTACACTTCGCCGAGGGCTGCCAAAGAACAAGAAGCCGATCGAGAAGTATAGGTTACGAGTAGTGGTATTTCGTGGTTGATATTGATGGCGGCTATATAGAGAGATAGGGAGCAGCAGACTTCACATGGAAAGGGTAGCTCAGGTACAACTGCGACCCAGATAGCTGAGGAGGAGGTGTGACCCAGGACCCTGCTAACCAGACAGATACCGGTGCTTGAGCACTATGATATTTGATCCTTTTGACCCCAAGCCTTATCTTTTATATATGAATACTTTGTTCTTTTTGTTAGACAGTATTTTATTATGTTGGTTTTTGGATTTGTTAAATGTTTTATGTTAGATGTTATTTTTACTTATGTTTTGGATGCTAATTTTTGAAATATTGGTTTCTACTGTGTGTGTATGTGTATATATATATATATCTATGTTTTCATTATTTGGTTTTCATACATATTTTTACTTTTGAGGATAAAGTATTCTATTTTGGTGGGGTGTGGAAAGTTATGGAATAAGGTGAAGTCTGAGTAGCCTCGAGTCAATAACTTTTCCTATTTTTATCCCATGGTTTTCTTATCGTGTTTCTTTTTCCTTATGAATGTTTTAATTTTCTGTTGAACCGACATGTCTAGGTAGTCTAGATAATGTATAAATACATAGTAGTATTATCTGTTGGTATACCCATAGTCTTTAAATGCTTTTTGAATGATTTGAAAAAATTAGGTATCCTCAAAATTTTTGAGATTGTGGTTATTGATGCAATTATGTATTTGGAGTATCTGGCAATGTTTGTTCTGATAATGTGAAGGTAAGCTGAGGTTGGAAGCATGACCTGTGAGTCTATACTTGATTGTGTGTGTGAAATGCCATTTGTGTTGTGAGCTTATTTTACTGCACTCAGAACTTACCTTAGTACTACTCTAAGATTGGTTTGGTGATGTGGTTGATTTGGATGGGATCTTAGGCCTTTATTCTGATAGTGAGCCCACTATTGCCTAAATGACCTACCAAATGAGCTAGTGAATCCCTTGTTCCAAAATTTTGAGCCTCTCATGCACTCATTCTTTCTTAATACCTAGCTAGCTTAGGCTTCTTTTATGAAATACCTTAATATTGGCCCTGATCTATACTTGAACATGTGAACCTTAATGGAGGCTAAAAGCTTAAGTTGAGGGTGGCTCCAAATAGTGGCCCTGCCTAGCTTAACTTTGTTTGATGAAATACCTTCATATTGGTTCTGGTCTATCCTTGAACATGTGAACCTTGATTGAGGCTAAAAGCCTAAGTTGAGGGTGGCTACAAATTGTGGCCCTGGTTTGGGGAATAGATATTGTGTACTTGACCTCAGGCTAAACGCCTAAGTTGAGGGTGACCTTTATTATGGTAAAGTAATAAAAATAAGGTGGTTTGTTAGAAAAGAAAGAAAGAAATGAATAATTATGAGTCGGGTGAAGAAAAAGGAAAGAGAAGTGCCTTGAGTTGAAGAGATTAGCAAAAATGAGTTTAGTGTTGAGGCACAACTGAAAAAGAGAAAGAAAGCACCCGAGAAAAGTTTGAAATGGGGGAATAAGGGCGGATTTAGTTAAAATGGATGGGTTATGAAGGTAAAAGTGTTGGTAAACATGGTTCAAGGATAGCTTTTAGTCACGACTCGCCTAAAATGCCATACCAAAGCCCTATGAACTTATATTACAAGCCATTAAGTCCTAAAGTGATCCAAATCCACTTTATCGCCAAATCGAAAGTTGAGTATAGAGGCAAGCCTATGGTGTTAGTCATTTTGCATGAATTTCAATTGTGAGAGTGAGAATGCTTGCACAGTCCCTGAATTCTAATTCTATGGTGTTAGTCATTTTGCATGAATTTCAATTGTGAGAGTGAGAATGCTTGCACAGTCCCTGAATTCTAATTGCTTTTTGAGTGAGTAAAAGGGGCTTCTTTTCTGTGAGGGCATTTGCACCACTTGATTAGCAGATGATTATACCAATGATTGTGGATGGTTGATGCTCCTTAGCTTATCATAATTGTGTTGCCAGATGCATCTTTGTGTTTTTGTTTCACTTAGTAGCTTTGCAATCTTGTTTTGAAAAAAAAAAAGTTGGGTCCCTAGACTAGTGTAATTGATGTATATGCTATTAGTGTAGCTGTTATGTGCTTCTCATTGTCTACTTAGATTGAGTTATCACTTGAGGACAAACAACATTTCTAAGTTGAGGGTGTTGATGTGCTGTCAAAATACAACACATTTGATGCCTAAAACAAGGAATTTTGCAAGTTCTTAATGCGACTTTTTATGGTTTTTATGTGTTTTTTGTGTTGTTATTGCATAAAAGGTAGGTTGAAATGGTTTTGGAGAAAAATTACAGATTTTGCTGAAGTACAGGACATACGAGCTTACCTACAAGTCATAACCCAAGCTATGAGTCATATGGTGATGTCATAGCAAGAAACAAAAAGCAAAAATCAGAAATCTACTAACTGAAGGTCAGCTTTACAAGGCCACTCTACGAGTCGTAGGTCTTAATATGAATCGTATAGGTGGAATCGTAGCAGGAAATAGAGAGCCCAAACTTTGGACCAAAAATTGGAGGCCTAGACTACGAGAGGAGCATACGAGTCGTAGCTTAACCAATGATGCATACCAGTGGGTCGTACCAGTTGAGTCCAAAATGCCAAACACCTGATAAGAGACCCCGATTACGACTCGTAGGTCATCCTATAAGTCGTTACTGTGAGGCGTACCAGCTGCCAACTATCTTTTCTGTGTAATTTTTAGGGTAAATTTGTAAACACTATAAATACTTTAAGTTAGGATTTTATTTGAAGGGAGATCCCAGATTGTAAACATTGAACTTCACCTTTGAATATTCTCTCAAGAATATTTTAGGGTTCTAGAATAGGTAAGGAGGTCCCAGATTGTAAACATTGAACTTCACCTTTGAATATTCTCTCAAGAATATTGTCAAGCACCCACAACTTTGGGGTTGTGGTAACCATGAGTAATTGACTTGAGATGGCCTAGGTTTATTGCATTCTATGATTGAGGTTTTGCATGTACTGTCTATTTCTCCTGACTGTTTTTTGGTGATGGCCAACACCAAACCCCGCCTACTATCATGATCTCGACCAAGGTAGTGACAAATAGGAAAAGGGAAGTAGATGACATGAGTCAATTGATGTGTTCTCGTCTAAACAACCAAACCTGACCAAGGGGAGGTTGACTGGGACAATAGGTAACGGTTAGTTGGCACATCATGGTTGCCGACCAAGCGCCATGTGGCCCTGTGTTCTCGTCTAAACAACCAAACCTGACCAAGGGGAGGTTGACTGGGACAATAGGTAACGGTTAGTTGGCACATCATGGTTGCCGACCAAGCGCCATGGTGAAATTCAACTTTCACCTTCACAAGATGGCTGGAAGAACCTAAGTTACCATCCTGCATGCAAATTTCCAATTTAGTTATGTTGTCTAAGATAATCGAGTCAATGAAACATAGGGAACACGATAACCAAGTTTTTCCTAAAATTGAGTGTTTTCTCCAGTCGTAGTATAGTGTTTAAGTTTTGTTTTTGTTCTTGAATCGCAAACTCCCCTTCCATTTAGAGATTTTAGTTATAGATGCTCGAATTGATTGATAGTGAATTCTTGTAGTCAAACCCAGTATTCCCTGTGGATTCGGCCCTAACCTTTGATTAGGTTAATTGCTGACAGCTACCGCCTTCTTATTGAAGTGTGAACATGGTTAGGCACTTCTGGATCGGGTTCGAAATCAAGAATGACAAAGTTTACGGGGAAAATGAGGGATCCCACTTGAACTAAGACATCCTCAATAGCACCTTCGGGCCTCGCCATTGATCTATCCGTCAGTTACAACACAATTGTAGTGGGCTTTGGTTTCCCAAGTACCAACATTAAAAACAACAAACTTAGCATGAGATTTATGCTCGCTCTAAGATCACACAATCGTTTGGTATTCAAACAACTCCCAATGGTCAATTTCACCGTGATATTTCTCGGATCCTTCAACTTTGTTGGCAATTGCGCTCTATTCAAGATTCTAGAGCTACAAGCTTCGGTGAGTACTACCGTCTCATATTCTGCCAACTTGTTCTTATTAGCCATAATATCCTTTAAATACTTTGCATATTTTGAAATTCCTTGCAAAACATCAATAAGCAATAAGTTAATTTGTACCTGCTTTAGGAGCCCAATAAATTTTTAAAAACATTCATCCTCCTTATTTTTCAGCTTTTGCGGGATTTGAGGCAGTGGCTTAGGCAATGGAATTGCCTCCTTGGTGTATGTGCTTGGAAACATGGGTTCCTTATGTTGAACTATACTTGGTTCAGCCATATTTTTCATCTTAGGAACTAACTCCGTCAATGGTCTCCTATTTCTTGTGCTTACGACATGAACTTGTTTGGGATTTGGGTTCGTATCACTTGGCAAACCTCCTTGGGGTCTTGAGTTCATTGAGCTTGCTAGTTGTCCCAATTGCTTCTCCAAAATTTGAAGATTTTGTTTGTTTCTTTGGATCTCCTCTTCTTGCTGATTTTGGTTTGCCAAAATTTGCCTTAACACTTTACTATCTGACATGATGTTCGGATTGGCCTGCTTCACCGAGTCGTTACTGTGAGGCGTACCAGGTTTGCCAAAATTTGCCTTAACACTTTACTATCTGACATGATGTTCGGATTGGCCTGCTTCACCGGTTAATGTAATTGTTTATTGTAGTACGGTTGGCCTCCTTGTGGACTTTGTGGTTGAGTTTTTCCTTGATTTTGTTGGTTACCACCCCATGAAAAATTAGGATGATTCCTCCAATTTGGGTTGTAAGAATTCCCAAATCCTTGGTATCCTTCTCTATTTGCATTTCACAAAAAATTTACCGCTTCCGGGTTTGAAATATGAAATTCAGCAGTGTGGTCTCCTCCTCCACAAACATCGCACCAATTATTTTGCTGCTATTGTTCTACCACATTTACTGGTGTGGATTGTTAACTCACTACTAGATTTTTCTGTTGTTGACCCAACGACAAGTTGTTGATTAAGTCATCATCCTGTTTTGCATAACAGAAATTTTTGCTTGCAAGGCGGTGATAGCATCAATTTCTAGCATCCCAGCTTGCTTATGAACCATGAGTCAACTTGATCCTCCATTCCACTCGGTATTTCCTTGAGCTATATGATTGAGAAGTGTATACAGCTCATCGTATGTTTTTTCCAAAGATTGTCCTCCTGCAGCGGAATCAAGAAGAATCTTTGTGATTGGTTCCAATCCTCCAATGAAGGTATGGACCAACACTTCGTTAGATTGACAATGATGTGGACAATTAATAAGTAAAGTTTTAAATCTGTCCCATGCTTAATATAAGTTCTCCCCCGCCCTTTGCTTAAAACTTAAGATTTCACTTCTTAATTTGACCATCTTACCGGATGAAAAGAACCGAATAAGAAACTTTCTAGCAAGATCATCCTATGAAGTAATGGAATTTGGTGGTTCAATTTGCAGCCACCTTCTTGCTTCCCCCGACAATGAGAAGGAAAACAAGGCCATCCTCACATAATCTTGATTTACGCCTGTAGGAATGAAAGTGTCAGCAGTTACTAAAAAATTTTGAAGATGTACCTATGGACCTTTATATGGCAGCCCAGTAAACTGCCCTGTTGAGTGTAGCAATTGAACCATATTTTATTTAAGCTCCCAACGACCACCAAGTTCTGGCTTTGCGAAACAACTAGTGACTTGGTGGTTCTAGGAATGGCCACATCTCTCACTGTCCTAGGTGCAGATAGTGCAGGTGGATTTTGTTCCACTATATCTTCCTCAACAAGATCAATTTCTTCCTTAGTCTCCATTATATTTTTCTGCTCAATGATTTCAATTGGCATTTTGAAACAAGACACCTCCTCTCCTCTTAGATTGACGAAATTATGAGTCTCACTCCTCTAGCTTAGAAATAAATTTTCTGACAACAAACACAAATAAGATCAAATATAGTGAACACCACAAGACAAAACAACTCAGAAAATGAATCAATTTATAGTTAAATCTCTGGTAATGGCGCTAAAAACTTGTTGCCTTCCAGCACACGCAAGTGCACGTGATCAAAATAAGTAATATAGTGGCCTTAATTTAAGGACCGAATTATCGTAACCAAGGGATTTAATGTAAATTGTTAATATTCTAAGTTATAGTGTTTGAAGTGCGATAAAGAAATAATTGATTATTAGATAATTTAACTTGCAAACTAAACTAGCGATTTTGTAATAAAATAAGAATCAATTTATTTTGTGTTTGATTATCAAATAATGTGAGATTCCGGGATTGTAACCTTAATGATGTCGTATTAATCTAGAATTTCACACTTATGTTTGGGCAGTGATTATTGATTTAAAGGGTTAAAATTACCAAATCACCGTTGGTCTATTCCTATTGTTTTCCTAACTACATTGTTGAACGGGGATAAACAATACAAATAGAAATACATTAATATTTCCTTTCTGCCTATTAAATCAAGCTTGGTGTAAAGGTAGTTGTCACAAATATCCAATACATAAATCAATCTAATATTTTAGTTGAACAAGCTCCCTACATTATTGTGTTCTATGCATTCCAATATCTTTCGAATTCACAATGCATAACGTATTCATTCCATAGATGATCAAGCTAAGAAATATAGATTTAAATAATGTAAGAACAATCAGAAAACCCATTCATAAGCATAAAAAACTTAAGGATTAAAACATTGTCTATGGCTACAATCCCAGAAAATGGAAAGACTAGCCACAGATGCTAATCTTACATAACAAAAAATATAATGAAATACATCAACTCACAACAAAATGAAAATAAAACTAACCCAAAATTGTCTCTGCAAGTTACAACCACCTCACAAGCTTCTCCTCTCAAAAGTCAGATAAGAATTAGGTTAATTAAGCTACCCATGACTTTTATAACCTAGAAATTTGACTTTTAGCGCGTTCTCTCTTAAGTCTGCGATGCGGACTAGTATTATTTTAATCAATCTTTGAGTACAATGTTGACTGGACAATTTTTTCCTCACTTTCACCTACTGCTTGAGTTTAACAAACTAGTGTTAGTTTGGTCTATTTTTTTTACCTAGTGCTTGAGTTTAACAATTTCCAACATACACATACTGGTCTGCGACACACATTGGTCGCGGATCAAGTGTTGTAAATTTTTTTCTCTTGTTTTCTTGCACGAGTTGTCTTTCTTTGCCCAGAGTCTTATTCCAGAATTTTAAAATCTGGTAAAATTAATAGAAACATAACCACAAGGCGTATTTTGTCCAGTATTAGGACAATACACAAAAATCCTATCAAAATACTTAAAACTCTACTTATTTTCCCTCTAACTTAACTCTAATTATGGGACTTTTGCTTGGTTAGGTATATAAATACGCCTAAGATAACCAATTCATTACCTCCCTATATAGAGATGATGGAAATAACCTCAAGCAGATAGCTATGTGATAACACCAAGAATCTCAAAAGATTGGTATATAGCAACAAAGTTCATAAGATGATGGTTAGCGTCATTTCCTATGGCTCTGTTGAACAATCCCTTCAAAGTAAGCATCTGAAGCATCATTCTAGTAATGGTGAACTTGACACCCCGGGATAGTGGTGGAAGTATTATTGCCTTATGGCCCCAGAATAGTTAACATCATATCATTATCATGAGCAAATTGTAGCTATTATTGGCCATAGGCGTATAGTGCTGGCTAGTGCTGGAGAGGTGGTATCACTTCATCATCATGGTCCTAACCATGATCTTATTGGCTAGCGCTAGAAAGGTGACATCACTCCATCATCATCATCTAGGTACTCACCATGATCTTTGGTATTTCTATCATGGTTTGAGCTTAGTTCTTTTAGTTGTTGTGCTTCAAGCTCTTGTGCATTCATTTTTCGGATTGACTTTTATAGTTCAGGATTGTAGGGAATCAAAGATGCACCCTCAATCTAGGTTTCTGGCATAGACAATCTGTTTCCTTGTAAAAGCAAAAATACAAAAATAAAAATAAAATTAAAATTAAGAAATACAACTACAATTAAAAAGATAACTAATAGATGTACTCCTTGGCAAAGACACCATTTTTGATAACGTTCAATTATACTTCTTGAAAATAATATAGACAATCTTTAGAAGTTAATTTATCCAATGGGAATCGAGGTCGATACCACAAGAAATAGGTTGAAACAAATCTATTAACTATCACTTTTCAGCTGAGGTTGCTATTTCTCGAAAACGATAATTTATAAAGTAAATTGGGGGTTTGTTGGAACTAGTAGCAGTAATCAGTAAGTAATACTGAGTGAAAACTTATTGTAAATAGACTGAGACTTAAGCTAGGATTGTGTTCCCCATGTCTAATAACTAATTAGGCGTACGTGCTTGGACAACCATTTCTGACAATGCATGCAAAATCTAGTGAGATGAGTAACTTCTAATTCACCTCTGGGTCCTTCTTAGAAATATTTCATTTCTCTCCTCATGAACTTATGATGTATCCCTCGTTAACACTCACTATCGATCTCCAGGAACTATTCACTCTCGGGCTCCAGTAAATTAGACGAAAGATTATTCCCTTAAATCCCAATTATGATTATCTTTTCCTAATTACTACTTTCCTCTTGGACAAGTAAGAAATACCAACAAGTTCTCAGTGCGTGCACTTATTAAGAAGATAATTTAGATGAAAATAATCATAATACATGCAAATCAATTGATGGAATTCATCTTACATGTTTGCCTACTTCATTATTTTATCATGATTTCCATAATCATATTTATGGATTTAGCGATACATATTTACTATGAGCAATCCACAAAGAGATGAAGAATTCATAATCAAAGCACTTACAATAAAGAAAGAAAGGAATCACAAGCCCAAAATCCGTAAGAGATTATGAAAATAGTAATATCAAACTTCAAATATGTAATAGGTCAAGTCTCTATGTAGTACAAGTCATTTTAGCAATAATAATAATAAAATTTATAAAAATGTTATTTATATACAAGGAATACCTAATCCTAATCAAAATAGGGACACTAGTTTGGCATGGATTATAGACCACCATCACGGTCTGTCGTGTGCACCGTGGCCTGTGAAGGGCTTTGTGGTGTGCCACTTCATGACTTTCAGCTTCAAGTCACCCTACTATGGGCACTCACCATGGCATGTGGTATGTTTCACGACCCGTGGTGGGTCTCATGGAAATCTTCTTTGCCTTTTCTTTAAGTCCCAGCACTTTCACCTACTGCTTGAGTT
>DF363306.1:6989-20756 GCA_000787875.1 Solanum virginianum
TGTATATATATATATATATATATATATATATATATATATATATATATGTATGTATGTATGTATGTATGTATGTATATGTATATCTATTTTTGTGGGATGATGACTTAGCACCGGTGGATTGGGGGCGTTAGGGCTATCCCCAAGGGTCCTCTCCCTTTCCTTGAACTATGTGCCTAGCATAGGTTTTCTTTCCAAAATAGGAGGCCCATAAGGAAAGATGCCTCCAAAATGGGGTTGCTCATAAGGCGATGAAATGATATGACATGATATGATATGTTTTGATGTGAAAATCCTATCTGAAATAGGAGGTCCATGAGATAAGGAGAAGAAATGCTTTGAATTGTGATTTTGTGAAAATCCTATCCGAATAGGGAGTTGTCCCGTAAGGAAGGTTACTTCATACGAAGAGGGAGTTGTCCCGTAAGGTGAAGTATGGTCTACCCTTGGCAAGTAAATCACCTTTTTACCGATGAGGAAATTTCATCGGGATTCCAAGTAATAGCCCACTTGGTCTTACTTATGTATATTGAGGTCACATCCCCAATATATATATATAAACGAGTGCATCATTTGCATTTTATACATCATGACTTTCATAGCATCTCGTTATTTTACATTCTTTGATTTTCAACTCTTTCGATATTATGTGCCTTGTCATTTAACGTTGATATGCAAGTTTTGGTAAGTTACATGCATCGCATCCTACATACTTAGTACATTCAAACGTACTAACACATAGTCTTGCCTACATGATTTTACCATGTAGGGACCGAGAACTTTGATCATCCACTGTTCGACGTTTAGCTCGGATTCCAGATTTACTTGTAGTGGTAATTCCTGTCTTTCAAGGATGCACCACCATTTATCTACCTATGTACGTACTTCTTCTTATGTATTTGAGGGTGAGCCCGGGGAATGTCTTGGCCCCTACCCATCTATGTAGAGACATTGTTGGACACCTTGTAAACCTCTTCACGCTATATATTATGTGTTACAGTTAAGTCTATGTTATGTATGTGGTTATCTTTAAGTACCGATATATGACTTGCTCTCATGTTGATGGAAAGATCCTAAGAATCGAATTTCCCCCATAGCGTGAGTTCTACGTATCCGCCCCTTAGTATTTTTGTGCTATGTGTTATGTGAACTCATGTTGACCCTTTCCCCATGACGCCCCATATGTGAGTCCTACTTTCTCGTCCCTTAGAACTATGTGTTAATTGTTGACTATGCTTTCGAATCGATGATGCGAGTTTTGATATCTTGAGGCTTGTTTGGGGACTCTCGGGTTCCCATACGCCGTGTCACATCTAGGCCCTAGATCTGGGTCGTGACACACCACTAGTCTGGAAGCTCTCAAGTTCTTAATTGAGCGGCTGCTGAGGAACTCGGTCACCTGCGTCTGCATCATGAAACAATGCAGGTACTAAGAACGTCAGTATGTGGAATGTACGGTATGTAAGATGACCAAAATATTTAAACAGTATATCAAAAATGCTTCTAAAAAATATAATCATGAATCATAGTTAATTAGCAATAATCTTAAAGGCTGATATGCTGAAAATAACAGCTAAAATAATATGTTGAAATTAGTAAGTGAAATGTAATTTTCTTAGCTTGGGGAGTTTCTCTAACCGACAACCATTACTATGAGCTTCGTGGTGATATAACGTCTTGCCCACGCTGCCAGAGCCATCCCGTATTTGTCGGGGTAGGGGACGAAGTACTAGGGGAGTGGATCCATCCCAAACCTGGGCCATCTCAGTGGCTAAAGAGGAAGGTATCATAGTACCATCCTATCTTATGCTAGCTACATAGTTTATGAGTTCAAGTAATTTATTCTACTCTCACCTATATCGGTGCTCAATACTACTCCCAAAATACTTATGTATCTCATACTTAAATGATCATAAGTTCTTGAAAATCTGGGTTTTTCTTGGGGACTTAGCCCAGCTTACTACTTGGCTTTCTCAACTGAAATCTTTAAACAACTCATTCTTAAATGATCATAATTTCTTGAAAATCTAGCTTTCTTGGGGACTTAGCCTAGCCTACTACTTAGCTTTCTCAACTAAAGTCTTTAACTTGACTGAAATCTGTTAAGAAATTTTACTAAACTTTACAGAATGTACGTAAATTCAATTTCAACTAAGGCTTGAAACCTATTGGATGAAAGATATCACATACTTTCTAAAATATTCTCAAAATAAATTAGTTTTTGTGTGACCTTATATACTTAGAAGAAATTTCTTGAAAAGTTGGGGAGAGTCTCTTGAATTTCTTTACGCTGAATGTTTCTTGGAAGGATTTGAGCGTTTGAATGCGAGAAAAGAAATGTTTTACGACTTAAAAACTGACTTAGTTTAGGATATGGGGTGCGAAAAAAGTCAGATTTGCCCCTCCCCTTAAAAAAAAGAAACTGTCCCTCTACTACACTAGTGCGCGACGCGTACTAGTGTGTTTTAGCACACTTTCGCGAATTTTTCAACTTTTTGAAAATTCGGAGAAAAGTCCAAGTGTGGTTTCGCGTCCACTCCGCGTCGCGGAAGGGGCGCGGAAACCCCACTCTTTTGAGCTTTCTTGAAGAAAAATAATTCGCGTTTTTTTGAGTTTTTGTCGAGTCGAGACTATTTTTCGAATTGATTTTTCGCACTGATCGCAAATCTTTTGAGTTTTTGTCGAGCCAAGACCAATTTTCGTTTCGATTTTTTGTACCGATCGCAAATCCGATCTCGGATTTGCAAACGGAGCAAGGGAAGACACGTTACACGTAAGGTCATTTCTAGGGGCATTTTTGTCATTTCATGAGGTGTTACAAAAAACCTACACAATAAAATTGTCACAAAAAAACTAATATAGTGCAGGTTTAAAATAACGCCACAAAATAGTTTTATAGTTGGGGCTTTTTATAACCCCCACAAATAAACCTCCACAATTTAACTTATTTTTTGTAGTGAATCATTCAATTTTTAATTAGTAAGTTTTGCTAGCTTTTATATAGGTAAAAAGAACTAGTACATCTTCTTAAGGTCCGTCTCTTAGTCTTATTTTCATTTTCTCCAAAGTCATGAATTAGATTTGTTTGTTTAGCAGTCTTCAGATTTTGCGTGTAAACTATGCTCACATCTACTATATCTTTCCTTATCTTTTCTATTAAATTCTGATTGGTAAATATGTGTTATTCCAACATCAATGAGTAAAGCATGCTCATATACGATTTGTTATAAAGAATAAAATTCAAATGTCTTGCTTTCCTTGGAATTCAAATGATGTGTTGAGCAGGAAATTCGTATCTACCTTTTAGAATGTCTTGGTTTGATTTCTTTCTTAGTTGCGGATTTAGAGGTCACTTTAAATTTAACTTGGTAAAGGACAAAATTTCCTTTTTTTTTTTAAGGTTCAAAGAGGTTTCTGAACATGAAATTTGTGTCCATGCTTCACGTCTAAACTTTAGCATTCTCTAAATAAAATACGAACAATGAACGTCCACTCTCTATGTCATCTTACAATAAATTAAAAAGGTAACTAACAACTATCTATTAAAACTAAGCAGAAAATTTTATTTCTTGTATTTTTTTAAAAATCAAGTATTAGACAATTTGCGGCAGCGCGGGCCATTTTTCAACGTGCTGTGTTCTCAATCCTTATACTGATAATTTGAAGTTTTTCTTAATTCAAGGGTTTCAACGTCACTTCAATCTTTTCTATTGTTTCTTCCAATGATCTTTTATAGAGGAGGCGATTTCTATATTGCTCCTTCCTACAGATTCATGTATTTACCCAAAAAAGATAAATTACAATGATTTTAACTAAATTTGAATTGTAACAGAGAATTACCAAAAGTATAACCTAATCTGCAGATAATTAACCAATCAACTTTTTTTTTTGAATTTTTTATTGTATTATTGAGAAATTAAGACGTTTTATGATTTATCAGAGATGGATTGAGTACGAGGCAAGTAGGTGGTTCATATGAAATACAATTGCGAATTGATCCCATGCACAGAGACTTAGATGATGAGATCACAGGTTTTCGCAAACAAGCAAAACTGCTCAGAAATATATGTTTCCGAAACCATCTTGTCTTGATTTTCTATTTTGATTTAGTTGGAAAATAACTTTTGCATAATTGGTAGCGTCTTTAAGATTTATGTACATGTCAAATTTAGTGGTGTGCTTTTCACGGACCCATTTTAGACAAAGTGATGAGCTATTTGTTATAACACTATATAATACTTATTAGAAAACAAATATGAAACTTACTAGATTTCTTTGTGATAGTTGAAATATCTCCCACGGGTAAATAGAAGTCTCATTATATTAAAGATAGATACTGTCACAAAGCAATTTGGTGCATTATTTTGCTTCTTTTAAATCACAAGACACAAAATACCTAGTTAAGGAAGCAATCAATCTTAAATTTATCTTTCATATTGATTTTCTAAAATGGAATCTTGAAATTATATAGAAGATGGGATTTAACTAAAATAAAGACGTCCTAATATCAATACACTACCTTTGTGTAATAATTCAAATGTTTATGGTATGTGGAGGATTCTCTTTTAATTGGCTAAGAAATTGATGGAGAGTGAGAAATGAAAAAAAAAAATTAGTGTGTCACCTTTAATTGATCAAATCGTACTTGATAGGAAAAATGTTAATTCATTTGTTGACTTTTATATTCCCATTGATAAGACTCTGCTAGACAACGCTCAACTATGAAGATATTCTAGTTTCCTGATGTATACTTTGCATGCATAAAAGCACATTGTATTAGAACTTAAAAACATGGGTTAAGTATTTTCCTTTACTTATTAGTTCCAATGGATTTAATTGATAGATTAATAAGATATAAAGTTTGCCTGGATATGAGCAAGTATTGCCTTATTTCTGATCACCAATCTAGATTCAAGAGTGTGTTTTCATAATAAAATTTTACCCAGCTTTGAATCGTACGACTCCTTATTTTAATGATTAATGATGTCTACCTGTCTGGCATGAGCTTATGTTGATGCTCTATCATGCCGACAAACTTCAATCCGATCATGGAGATAGATGTCACCTCTTATATCTAGGTTTTAAATTGGTCCTTCTGAAATCTGAAAGTTGGTGGACAGGTGTCACACATATATATATATATATATATATTTCAACAATGATTGTATCAGGGAGAGATTATCGTTTTTATAGCGTATTTGTGGCTCCATAGCAGGAGACCGATAATTGCAAGACTAAATCCCTTTTCTGGTCTAAATTAACTTGGCCAAAGAAGACTGATTTTTGAATTTTGGGTCATATCTTTCACCTCTGTATTGATGTTTTTAATATTTGTTTAGTCTTCTGCCAAATCTATTCTTATTCATCTTCTTGCTATCTACTGTGTTCATTGATACCTGAACCACACTAATAACAAAGAGCTGTAAGTGGTGCCACAAGGATATGGCAATTGCTTCCATCCTTCTGTCTCCAGTATACTTTTTATATCATATTTGTCATGATTTCAGATTTCTATTTCTACTTGTCCTTTTACAAATATTTCACAAGAAATTGAGTCCGTATCAGAATGATTTTATTAACTAACTAGTATGCTGTTCTTTCTTTTTCTGAGCATGTTTAACATTCTTTGAAACCTTTTTTGTCACTTTTCCATACATTTCATATGCCTTAACAATTATATTAAATCGTTATTGATATTTATTTTTCTGTTTGCTGGATAGCAATCCAATAAGCTAGGAAGATCAGGGAAAATGAATTATGTGTGATCTTATAAATGAGTAAAAAATTTCAACTGCTAACCTTTATATAAGGCCCTTATGACCCCCTCTGTCTTTCACACTCTTAATCTGAAATGCACTTTTTAGCACTATATATCTTTTTAGAAATGAGAGTGTGCCTGCCTGAATGCCTTCGTTTCTCTATGTTTTCTCAACTTCTTTGAAGTTAAATCCCCATCAACTGACTATGACAAGTCCAAACTTGATTTTATTTTTCCAATGTGCGTGATATTGCATTCTAAATCTGAATGATCTATTTGTATGAGCTGCCCATTCTAGTATAATTGGATTAAAGAAGCAACTTTAGATTGCTTTAAGCCATTAGAACTACTAAACTTTCTAGAGTTAGTTTTATAAACGTATTGATTGGTCAGTATGTCTGGTATTTTCAGAATATATGCTTATTTTTATTGAATTATGAAATCGTTCTTACTTGTAAGTTACACGACTTCTCCATTTCCTTAAATAATTATGCTTTTCCTTTTATCAACGCAAATGACATTGATCAAAGCTCACGCAGGAGTAAAGAACAATATGAGACAGTTGAACAGAAATATCAAACCATGTGGTTCTTTTTGCACTATTTTGGTTCTTTGTGACATATTGGTTGGCCAAGTTTTCTTTCTATGCTAGTTTGCTATTTTCTGGCATAGTTTTGATGAAGTCGCAATCCATTCAAACCATCAAACAAATGCTAAGCAGGCAGATTTTTAGTGATTAGGGGAGCAAGAGTGCAACTTTGGAAACTCGAATATTAGTCCTATCTAATCTGTGGAAGCATTGTGGGCCTAGTGAAAGAAAAATGATCATATCTTGTAATATACATTGTTTGCTACCTTGTTAAAAATGCCAATAGTGAGACAAAATTTAGCTAACAGAAATTTTACTCCCCTGATCAAAACAAAGTCCATAGATAATACATTTGGATATTGTATATTAGATTCTCAAATTTTGTGCTTGACAATGCCTTGGTTGATAAATCTGCTAAATTATTATTGGATTTTTTAAGTACTTCTTTCATCATTCTTTAGAAGATCATATGTGAATAACTTACGTTGAAATGTGTTTTTTTTTTTAATTCTGTCTTCAGCTTATCAATGATGTCTTCTAGTCTTATATACGAGGTGTTGAAATATTGATATTAAAAATGATCTAATCACATTCATGAAGAATAATAGGGGTGTACATAGACCGGGTTGGTTCACATTTTTTAAATATCAAACCAAATTATTTGTGTCGAATTTTTTAATATATAAATCAAACCAAACCAATAAAAATCAATTTTTTCAACCTCAGATTTATTAGGTTTTTCAGATTTTTTTTGATTTTTTGGAATTTTTTTTTCAAAATTCTCATGTTTTTGAGTTTTTTTTATTTTTTTTGAATATTTTGATAAAATATTTATAAAAATATATAATTAACTTTTGATTCAAATATTTCTTTAGTCCTACCAAAATACAAAAATCTAGGATATTTTTTTAAGAAAAACACAAAATATAATATTAGTGAAGACACAAAAATATTCAACAAAATTATAATAATGAGATCGCATAAATAAATATTACAAATAAATAAGTCACAATGAAGATGATACTAATTTTAAATTACTAAGTTATGCTAAAATAAGTCATAATGAAAATATCATAACTTTAAAGTGCTAAATCATGTTAAAATAAGTGAAACAAGTACTTATTAATTATATGAGCAAGCATTTAAAAAAATTAAAATTAGGTTATGTATTTTAATTATCTAAACTAATGTAAAACTAAAGAATAAATATTCATTATTATCACCAATCTTAGAGTTGAATTATTATTATTATTATTATTATTATTATTATTATTATTATTATTATTATTACTATTATTATTATTATTATTATTATTATTATTATTATTATTATTGATTTGATTTTTGTTTTGTGCTTTAGAGTTGATAATATGGAAAAATTATCTAAATATATCATATTTAAAAATTATTTACCATTTATAACTATATAAATTTATCTTAATACATGTATAATTCGCTTTAAATATATAATTTAGATTTTTTTATCAAATTATGTTTAATACATTTTAAAACACTTAAAATACATCTATATTACATGCAAATTCATTTTTATACATAGTATAATACATCTATATAGATATTACATGCATGCATAATTCGCTTTTAACACATATTGCAATTTTTTTTTATCCAAATAAATATAATACATATATAATTTACTTTTAATACATAGTACAGTTGCTATGATATTTTCTAAATATGGTATTCCTAGATAATAAATAAAAAACATATTTTAAAATAGTAAATATTTGATTTAAAAAACTCATGAATAAGGTAATTATCCCTACTAATATCTATGGACTATAGCTTTTATTAGACCATCCAAAAGTCTAAGTCAAATTTAAAGTAATATGTTAAAAGGGTAAATTTAATATATATATGTATAATAATAATGATGTCGGATTGATTTAGTTTTGGGCTGATTTTTTAAAGTTAAAATCAAATCAAACCAAATATAGTTGGATTATTTTTTAATATCAAACCAAATCAAACTAAATCATTAGTCAAGTTTTTTCTCTGGAATTGACTCGATTTGCAATTTGATTCGATTTTTTATTTGATTCGATTCGAATTTCGATTTAATTTTGAAATGCAAATATTGAATTCTTGAGCTCATCCCCATATATTGTTGTTTGCTTCATACTTGTTATCTTTGGATGATTTGCATAAGCAAATAATTGATTATATAGATGAGTTGTTTGCTGCATGATTATTATTATTATCTTTGCATGATTTGCATAAATTGATTGCTTTAAATAACAAAAATATAGTGACACTTCCATATGCAAATAAATTTTTTTGTACGATTGATCGTCATGTAAATTGAATAATTCTTCTGAATTTGTAAAACCAACAATTCTTTTACAATATTGATTAAAAATATTTTAATCATAAATATTTATGAATTGTAATTAACACATCTTCTTCAAGTATTTAAGAAAATTGGTATCTTAATGTGGTTTGATAATATTGTGCATATGATATTTTTAATTTAGGCACAGAGAAATTAATTATAATTCAATTCTTAGTAATACCAATAACTTTGTCTAAACTTTAAAATATTTATATTACTAGAAAGTTAAAAATTTTAAAATAACTTCTACGTGTGATATTAGTAATACTATAACAAGCTAGTGCAGATAGTTATATAGTTTGAGACATTGGAGTAATTACTTAGGAAATTGTTATTGTAATTGAAATAACAGCTAAGTACAATGTTTGAAACATTTTGGGTACTATTACTACCACAAAAATAGTTGGAATGAGTACCATTGTTGAAATAGTTTGGATGCTATCGTTAAAATATAATTAAAAGTATGTTTATTTTATATAATGAACGTAATCTTTTTCATAAATAATATCATATTTTAATTATCTATACTATATACGATCGATATATCAATTCCTTTTAATTTAATTGACAATAGTCATATTGTATCTCAATAAAACCTTGTCTGCTATCTTTATAGACAAATAATCATTTTTTTTGAGATAGTGATTATAGATCCATTTGAACGATAAACATGCAACTGAACTTACCCTACTATAACTAAAAATTGATAGTAAAAGATTATAAGTTATCGGAGAATGAAAAATTCTTCCTGTTAAGTTAAAGTTTTGATGAATTAACAAATTTACTGCTCTGAATAAATAAAATGTGGTATCAGGTCGTATATCAGAAACGGAACAACTGAAGCCTTAAGGGGTCATTTGGTGTAAGGGATAAATGAAAATAATCCTCGGGAATAAAATTTTATCTCTCCTTAAATGTTTGTTTGGTTGGCTTAGAAGGGGTAACTTATCCCGGGACTAATATTAGTCCCGGGATAAGTTATCCCTTCTAAGGGATGGTATAATAATTTGTCATGGGATAAATTTATAAAATGATAAATGTACCCTTCCCTTTATCACTTTTTATACCTTATTTTGTATATATATTTATATTATTTTTAATACAATATATAATAATATTCAAAACCTTCACTCCTTATTTTTATAACACTTCTTCATATTTTTCTATTAAAAAATTATACTACATAGTATAATTTTTACTGACTAATTATTATGTTTTTTATATTTTGATTTTTCATAAATCATTTTTTACTTTAACAAACTTAAAAATGCTCTAATAAAAATTACACTATATAGTATAATTTTTATTAACTAATTATTATATTTTTTATATTTTGATTTTTCATAAATCCTTTTTTTACTTTAACAAACTTAAAAATGCAAGTTCTATTTGTAAATTAATTTTTTAAAAAAATTTTATTTAAATGCATACGATATTATTATGGAAATGCACACCTAAAATATTTAAGTTAAATAAGATGAAAGATTTATTTTAAAAACGAATATTGAATAACTAAAGTTAGAAAAGAAAATACATTAAAAACTAATAAAGTGAAGGGTATTTTTGTAAACAAGCATAATATTTTTAAAATTTATCCATCACACTAAACACTCAATAAGAAATAACCTCAACATAACTTATCCCATCATTACTAATCCCAACATAATTTATCTCATCATAACTTATTCCATCATAACTTATCTTCAAACTAAACGACCCCTAATAGAATTTTACAACTTGCCTAGTTGGAATTATCATCTGGCAAACAACATCATTATACTCACATTTGACATACAACATGCTTAGTGCAGGTGAATATTAAAATAATGTTTCAATACATTATTTTATTATATCTTGGAAAAAAAAAGAATATGCTTTATGTGTAAGCTTTTGTCTCTAAAAGAAGTTTTTATTTATTCTTTTTCTTTCCACTCTTGGAAAGAACTACTTGTTTAAGTTGAAAAGAAATGCAGCAACATCTTTCTCTCTGAAAAATGAATGAAGCAATTGGAATGAAAGGTTGTAAAGCCATTCTTCACCCATGTTACATTATCTTCTTAATTAAGAATGACGAAGATTGTTGCTTAGGTTGAAATTTCAGGTATCATTGTAAGGAAGAAGGGATTAGGAGGTTAATCCTTAAAATTATAAGAGGCTGTAATGATTTTCGCTCTTAGATGATAATGAAATTTTATTGAAATCTGGAGGCAAGTCATGATTTTTTACTCCCCTGAGCAAGAGGTTTTCCACGTAAAAATCTTGTGCATTTTTACTTCTGTCCAATTTATTTACTGTAATGAGGGACCTGGTCCCTGGTTAGATTGACAACGCTCATTCTAACAATTAGTATCAGTGCCTGGGCTCTCTAATTGGCTAACACCTAGAGAGATTCCTGCAAAATAGAATGGTTGCTCCACTCAATTTGGAAGAAGGACAATCCTCCGTAAGACCACCTAGATTCAATGGACAATTCTATAGTTAGTGAAAAACTAGGATGCATTACTTTCTCATGGCTGAAGATAGTGAGCTATGGGATATTGTGTTAGATGGTCCTCATGTTCTAACAATTGAAATAAAGGAAGGTGAGACCACTAAAACAGTTCCCAAAACTCGACAACAATACAACAAAGCTGATAGGAGAAAAATTGAGAAAAACTACAAAGCCAAAAAGCTTCTGGTATATAGTATTGGTGCTAAAAAATATAATAGAATTTCTGCCTCTGAATCAACAAAAAAAATATGGGACTGTCTGAAAAATGCTCATAAAGGGACTGAGCAACTCAAAGAATCAAAAATTGACATGCTAACTTCTTAGTATGAAAACTTTACCATGAAAGAATGAGAATCTATCCACGACATGTATACAAGATTCTTGTCTATCACAAATGAGTTGAGATGTCTTGGTAAACCCATCATTCAAAGCAAGCAAGTCAGGAAGATATTGAGAATTCTTCCTAAATTATGGGAAAGCAAGGTAGATGCCATCACTGAGGCAAAAGACTTGAAAACTCTCACTATGGATGTACTCATAGGGAATCTTCAAACCTATGAGTTAAACAGACGAAAAGAAGGAAAGAAGGATAAAACTTTTGTCTTAAAATCCTCTCAAGATAAGGATGATGATGGGTTAGATATGGCTTATTTAACCAAGAGATTTAAGAAGATTGTGAGATAACATGGAGGCTTTAGAAAAGGTAACAAACCAGGAGCTGCTGCTGAATTTTGTCACAAATGTGAAAAACCTGAATATTTTATAAGAGAATGTCCATTACAAAAATTAGAATATGCAAAATCAAATGGTGAAAGAAGGGACCAGGTCCGTACTAGTAAATCTCAGAAGGAGGCTACAACTAATCGGATTGTGAAGAAAGCCTTTGGTGCCTAGGAAGATACTTCCAGTGATTCTGAAGATTCCAAAAACTCAGAAGATGCCTCCTTGATTGTTGTCAAAGACAATGAAGATGTCTTCAAATCTATGTTTGCATTCATGGCTAAATCTGATGATAAAGAGGATGAAAAGATAACCCTTGATGACTTTAAGCAAAATTTGAATGCCTTTTTAAGAGGGTTAGCTGAAGTATTGATTGATTCAATAAATGAATTAACAACTGAGAAGGACCACTTAATTAATAGTGTTGAAAATAAAAAGGTGGCACTAGTTGCTCAAATGTTTGAGATGGAAAGGAAATTGACATTTCTAGAATCTGAAAATTTAGAACTGTCAAAAAGATTAGAAAAAGGGGTCGGGACTAATAAATGGAAAAATGAAGCTAGTAGTCTGCAACTTGAGCTTGAAAGCAAGTTAAAAATAGCTCAATTAAAGATAAACTTGGCTCTAGAAAGAAATTACCAGTTAGAGAAAGATCTAAGTCGTGTCAAAGAAGAACTAGATAAATCTCTTAAATAGACCTCTTCTTCAAAAATATTGAAGAATCTAACAAGTCAAAGTCATGAGGGTATGAGGGGTCTAGTGTATGAAAAAATAGAACCTCCTTATAATCCACATAGTAAATATGTCACAGTTTCTGATAATTTACTATGTACACATTGTGGTAGAAATGATCATCTTAAGGTGGACTGTCAAGTCTTATAAATACAAAAGGAAATGTATCAAAATATTTCCAGCAGAGAAGAAATGTAGGACCTGATCCCATTGCAGAACCAAATCAGAAGAAAAGAGTCTTGCCTTACTGGATCAAGAAGACTCTTATTACTCCTTTAACAGCTTATTAGGAACTCAGACTCAAATGGGTTCCTAAAGTATCAAATGTGTTAGAACAGATGCGTATAAATGTAGAGAAAATAACAAGAACGAACACAGAATTTAACGTGGTTCACCGATAATACATCGGCTACATCCACAGGCAGAGAAGAGATAGTTTATTGATTTGAGGAGTTATCAGAATACAATATTTTTTTTCACAGCTAGGTTACAAAGTATACACACATATATATATATATATATATATATATATATATATATAACCCACTTTGTTCACCTTAACTCTCTTCTCACTTCTAAGAAAATGATACCTCACATCAATATGTTTAGTTCTCTCATGATGAACTTGATCCTTGGCCAAACATATCACACTAAGACTATCACAATATATAGTAGCCTGATCATGATGTAGACCAAGATCTCTAACTAGTCCTCTAAACCAGATTCCCTCTTTCGCAGCTTCTGTTAATGCCATATACTCTGCTTCAGTAGTAGATAAAGTCACTGTAGGTTGCAAAGTAGCCTTCCAACTCACAACAAAACCACCAAGAGTGAATACATAACCAGTCATAGACCTTCTACTATCAACATCGCCAGCATAATCAGAATCAGAATAACCAATAACTAAACACTATGTAGCACCTCCATAAACGAGACCAATATCAGAACCTACCACTGTCAAGATACCAAACATAATCAAAATCAGAATAACCAGTAACTAAACACTGTGTATCACCTCCATAAACGAGACCAATATCAGAAGTACCCCTAAGGTACCGAAAAATCCTCTCCACAGCTTGCCAGTGTTCTTTGCCAGGTTATGACATAAACCTACTAACAACACTATT
>DF363305.1:7895-19326 GCA_000787875.1 Solanum virginianum
ATATATATATATATATATATAATGTCGGATTGATTTGGCCTCGGGTTGGTTTTTTAAAATCAAAATCAAATTAACGCAAATATAGTCGGATTTTTTTTGTCAATATCAAACCAAGTCAAATCAAATCACTAGTCAAGCTTTTTTCTCGGGTTGACTTGATTTGCGATTTAGTTCAATTTTCGATTTGATTTTGTTCACCCCTAATGCCGACAATGAAGCCTTTATACACGTTTCTTAGAGAATCATTCTTTCTGTAGAAGTCAACTAGTCAGCCATTCCTACTGAGGAAAATGACTTGCATGCTGTGAATTTGGTAGAAAATACCAAGCTTACCTCTAACCTATGTCACCTACTCGAAATCTAGGAGTACATAAAAATACGAAAACTTTCTAACTACATAAGTAAACTGAAATTGTGCATTCACATTACAATGAGCCAAGTTTTCTGCTTTTCTAGAAGTAGTATACAATGACAGAAATAAGAGAACCATTACCCTAATAAACAAACCAAAAACAAGAATGACAAATTTGTGTACCGAATGCGCATTGAATAGGGTCCAACAATGGTCACGAGCCAATTTTTGAAATAAAAATAAAATGCAAGTTGGGCAAGAAAGTCCAATATGAATATGATGAATTATTAATCATAATTATCCATTCCCAGAAGATAAGTTGAAATACTACATACCATCAAAGTGGTAGTGGAGCAGTAAGAATCCCCTTTATTTTTAAAGATATCTCGAGTTTGAGAAATGGAAAATGAAATCACATTTGATAGGGAGAGTTTTACCTATCAAGTTTCACTACCAAAGTAGGAATTTTCGATATGAATCTAGATTGATTAGGCTCCAAAACAGGTACGAACTAATGATCGAAAAAAAAAGAATTTGATAGACAGCATTCAGGGTGGTCTATCCTAACGGATAAAATAGGATATGGTGCCTTAGTTCTGTGGATTCCATTGAACAAATTTTATTAAAATGACAACTTGTTTTGAAGTCAACACACTAATTAGCACTAGGTTTTTATCTCATCCTTAAACAAGTATATTAATTAGATGCCGACATGTACAAATTGAAAAGGTTTTATGGGTAAATCAACAACCCACAATTTCATACCCCCGACTTAATATATTTATTAAAAAATAATTATTAATATAGATATTTTACATAAACATTATTTAGTATATACGAAACGACAATAGATATTTGATTGTTTCTTGCAATATGCTTCAAGTAAAATATACATCTAACTAAAAAAATTTAAAAATTATACCAAGTCAATGGACATTAGTTCATAGAATAGAGAATAATTATTGCTTTAATTTTGGAACTAATTGCGGGTAACTTGACTTAATTTGGTAATAGTTAGCCACAAAAATGCAAAAATAGATAATTGAAGAAAGAATTTATACTGTCAAAATATTAGTTCAGCATGAGGGGTGACTAATGGAGACCCAAGATTTGATTTTAAAAATGTTTGAATAACACAAAAAATATTTTAAGCACTTTTTAAAGTTGAAAAAGTGTTGAAAAAATAAAAAAAAAATTAGAGATTCCCAATTTATGATTTTTGTCATTCATATCTAAACACTATTTTTTAATAATATATTTACCTTTTAAATAAATCCATCAAAAAATTAAAAAAAAATACTAATGCAAAGCTTATGAAATTGTCAAGTCATTAGTATTATTTATGTTTTACTATATAATTATATGAGCTTATCCCAATATTTTAAATTTACTATTTCATTTTTATTTATTAAAAAGCTTTTCATGTACTCTATTAAGTTTTTATATAATACATTTAACACTTCTGGAAAAAGCATAAGATGCAGTTTAAATTGATTCGCACAACAATTCAAATAAGTATATTGTTATTGGATTATTTTATATAATTATAAATTAAATTTTTATAGTTTATCTGATATATATATATNTATATATATATATATATATATATATATATATATATATATATAATATTTATATAAAGTTTATCTAACCAACTGCAGATTTGAGATATCAACAAAGTGAAACAGTGATTTGATATCTTATTAAGGATGCATTTTGTGGTAGTTTACATGTCACAATCCAAAATGGGTCATGAGTGACACTCACACTTATCTTTCTTGGTGGATGAACTAACGATATAAATTCCAATTGTATCGAAATCATATAGGGCCGAGCTTAATGCTCTGTGATATCCTATTGATATATGTATACCCTATTGGTATACCATATAAGGTGCTGACATTAACGCCCAAATTTTAATAGTAGAGGACGAATTTTAATAGTAGAAGAATATAAAATATAAAGAGATATATATATAAATAATTTGCTTCAAAGAAGCATAAGCTTACTTTTCTCCATATTTTTTTTTAATAATTTAATTAACAAATGAAAGGAATGGAGGCCCAATGTTTGTCGATGGATGAACTTTGATACTTGTTGACATGCCCGTTTGGGGTGATGGAGTGAAAAGTACGCCCTTTAGGATATGCAAATATAAAATAAAATATTTTTTATTCACAAAAACAAAATTATAATCCTAAAATTTAGCATAGTGTTATTGGATTAGTGCCCTTTAGGCTCTGGAAACAAAAATATTCATTTTTTAAAAACGTAATAAATAAAAAAACTGATTTTACCATATCACTCATATTGGTTATAAATAAGACTAAATAAGGAGAAAAGAATAATATTTTAATAACACAGGGAAAAATAGAGAATAATATATTATCTTTTGATGATCTAAATTGGACAAATAAAATTGAACTATTTTTAATATACTGGATAAGTAAATATGAGTATTTATGAGAAAATTTGTAATATAAGAACATTTCAATCTGCAAAATTGTGAGGGTATAATCATATCATCCAAATTAGTATTGCCAAAGCAAATCTAAAGTAATGCACTTTACAGTAAGAGCACTAGCCAAGTGGAGCAGCAGAAATGGCATTGACATAATCCCAATGTCTCATGATTCCCAACAGACAAAAAAGTAATCTAAAGATCACAGCATGCAAAGATTAAAATAAAAGATTCGGACATAACACGCTTGCATAAAGTGTAATCATCAACCCATTATCCATTAAACAAATCATTTCTCTTAAACCATAGTAGAACAATGAGAAATACCAGCTCCATAAGGTGAAAAGTGTCACATATCGGAGAATTATTCAAATTGGAAACATATTATATGCTAAAAAGGGAATTAGATAGAGCAGCTAGCTAGTACAGCAGACTTATTGTCCTATCACAGGACAAAGGATCGAGAGCAGCAACTCAGCATAGGCGATGAACGCATAACTTCTTCACACATGCAAAAGATATAAATAGGGTTCATAATCACTTCATTTGAGATGGTGATAAAGGAAGTGAAGTTACTCAAACCACACAGGAGATCAAGCAAATGTCTTCAAATTTTCAACTCCAAGCTTCTCAACTTCCACCTTAAGTGACTTGAGGTATCTGACAGCTTCATCAAGAACAGTGACAGTATTCATCCTGCTGGCACCAGGAACGATTCCCTTTAAGGCCTTGACCATCTTCTTAAGTTTCCGGCGTTTTCTCTCATTGCAATTGCTAGTACTACTGCCAGAGGACTTCCTGAAAGAAGAGGTTCTGCTCTTTTTGGATTGACAATCATAGTTTGAGTATGATTCAGGGGAACTGCATCCATAGTTTGCATCAGTGCGTGCAGTGCTCACCTCTTCTTCATCATATTCCTCACGTTCTTCCCCTTCCGAGCTGAGCAATGCATTTATATCGTCTGAATCTTCCTTCAAATATGAAGAAACTTCAGTATTCTCATTGTTTGCATTTTTTCTCTCCAAGCCATCTTGGAAGAAAGTTGAATTAAAATTCAAATCAGGATATGGAAACTTGGAAGCCATGACAGGGTGGTACATGATCTGGCTACGGTAATCAGTCTGATCAAAGATGATGAAATTCTTCGGGCATGCCTCAGAGGACTGAAATTCGAAACCATGAAAGGGCACAGGAGATTTGAAACCAGTAGGAAGTGCCGCTGTACCAAAGACTGATGGAGCAGGAATATCGAATATATTACCACCAGCTATTTGGTCTTCCAGAGAGACAAAAGGCTTTTGCGGGGAAAATTGATAGTTACTCTGCATGAGTACCTAAGTCAAAAGAACAATAAACTGTACTAGAAATGTGTTTTCCACTTGGAAATTTTTAAATACGAAAATAGCTAAGAGTTATGAAAGGCACAGACAAAAGAGAGTAACGTTCAAGATGTATTAGTTGTAGTAAAAGTGCACTGACTATTCCAATCAACAGTAACCACATTCAGTGCTTAATGAGGTCATTCTGATTTCTCATACACTGAAAGAGAACCAACAAATCCCAACTTCCACAGGCTTTGCTGAATAAAAGCAACAAGAAGCAAGCAATCCCAACCTCCCCAAACTTTCGCTTGACCAGACTACGTTACAGGTTTAAGCAACTGACGGAAATACTCGGCCTGTAATTTAACCAAAAAAAGAACCATATTATTCAGTTGTCATAAATTTAGAATAAAATAAAACAAAGAAACTATATGCCTAGAAGATAAAATCCAATTATTTTCCTTTTCTTGAGGTTGAATGGAACCACCACAAAAAACTTGGTAGGATGAGCAGAACGGATACAAAAGCTGCATCTCAACACAGACGGGGTCATTTGTATGGATCTCAAGATGCCTATGGAAACTATATCAGTATACTACGTTGAGGATATACAATATTATGAACTCAACCTCAGTGATGAAGTCAATATTGATAGAAATAGGTAATAGTGTCAACGTTTTCAAAAAGGTTTAAGCCAAGTCTTTAAAAAGAATGTGAGTAGAAGATCACGCACCCGGCACAGAATACCAGTCAGAACATAAATAAAAAACTGAAACATGAAAAAGCATCGTGCCATACAACATTCAATTAAGTTCTAGTTGCTTAGTTTCTTTTTCCTTTTAATAATACAAGTTAAGTTGGATACAAGTGTAGGAGAGTGAATACCAATTTAATCGAAAAGACAGGAGCAAAAGCTAAAAGAATAATTACCTGACAAACTAGCATCAATTGGTAATAAGCAACACTCCCCACATGCATTTTAATCTCACCAGCTTCTTTAACTGCTCTGTATCTCTTCAACGTAATCGCAATGTACATTCTCACCCTCCAAATGCACTTGAGTTTCAAAAAATATCAAAAAAAAATGATCGCAATCTGTCACACCAAACAAGCACAAATGAGTAAAACATTAAAGAACATCAATACAAGCACAGCTTATTTCTCAAGTAATGCAACTATAATTTCCAATTATCTATTGCCAAACCAACTTAAATTATATTCTTCTACATACTTTTTGGCAGTAGTCAGTTTTTCTAATCTCTTGGGCATTACTGTTCTTTTAAATGAATCCTCAGTAGGAATACTTCACCCACAATATTTACATACTACAACAACATTCCCAATATAGTCCGACAATTTGGAGTCTAGGGAAGGTACAGAGTACGCAGACCTTACCTCTACCTTAGAGGTGCAATATTTACATACTGACAGATAAAAGCTAAGGCTGAAGAGACAGATAATATAGGTAAATAAAAGAGGCTATCTCACCAAGTAAAATGGGTTACAGAATCACGCGAAAGAATACCACCAAACGCACACACTTCACACAATAACTCAGAGAAGAAAACGACCACGGCATGTTGATTGGTCCAGTGCAGTAAATTATAGTCTTCAATCCAAGCCACTGTCAGGATAGCAAGCATAGCTCCAAATATCAAAAATAAGCACACAAATAGCTCATATTTGAATCAAAAGTCAATAATATACAATAAACAGATTCACCTCAAACTGTGCTACCAACATTTTAGAAGTTTATGTAAATTAAGTGGAACTTAAAAAGCTTCCTTCAGGAAGAAGCTAATCTTCTTTCAACTAAAGTAAGCATAAAATTCCTCAATACCAATAAGCTCTCTTCATTAACATGTGTATACCAATGAGACTCCCATTAAAACACCAAAGAAATCTAAAAAACAAACCTTGGACTCTAATTCTCACCAAATCACAAATGCTAAAAAAATGCAAAAGTTCAGTAAAGGAGATCACCCTCTATGAAATACACAAAGATCCAGATACATCTATACACTTCACAAGGATGAATCAATACAAGCATAAGATCAATTCAATACAAGAAACCATGTTGAATCTGAAAACCTCAAAAGTTACCTTTTTTTCACTGACCCACCAAGAAGGCTAACCATAAAAAATCAGACCAAGAACAGAAACACCAACAGCAAAAAAACCCCTAAATCAGAAACAACACAGAATCTACATCAAACCAAGAAAACAAAAAGGGGCAACTTTCAAAGATTAAAGCAACAAATCCTGAAAAAGAAGGAACTTTGAACATACCCCAAATGAAGAAAAGAAGATCAAAAAAGATTTTAGTTGTCTCTTCACTAGATTTTCTGAAATTTGTTTCTAGAGAGGAGGAAAGTAGTGTCTGATGGAAATATTGAAGAAGAGGCTGGTGGTTTGTTATTGGGACATGCGAGAGAAGAGGAGGTCGGGGGGGTGGGTGCTGTAGGGGACTACTACTAGTAGTAGTTAGGGCCTTAGGGGTAGAGACAGGAAAGAGTCAAAGGAGGAAAATCTGAGCCGTTGGATTAAAGAGAGAGAAAAGTTTTCCGTATAATGCGGATGAGCTGGTGACCGTTGGATCAGACTACAAGAGCACGCGTGAAAGCTAAAGTGGGCCTCACGAGCTTTGACAAAAATGCCGCATCTTACCATAATTTATATTAAATATTAGAAAATAATTTATTAGTACTAATTATACAAGTACAAATAAAATTTTATTTTAAAATAATGAACTAAAGTTAATTTGATTAGCTATTGGGAATAGTGAAACAAGAGTCAAGAGAGTGGACCTTTTTATATTATTTCAATAATTTAATTAATTAGTACCTATTGGTGTGCTAATTTTTTTAATGTCAAAAAGTTACCCAACCAAGTTTATGAGTGAATTGTTTTTCAAATTTCATTGACATTTTTCACCTAACGATTTGTATCGTTGGTCTTTTTCATATATGGAGCTTTCAACCAAAGAAGAATGTCTTTTTCCAATCCTTTTTTTATTTCAAGTTTTTACTTATTGTTGTATGAAAAAAAGAAAAGGGAAGGAAAAGTGAGAACATGTTATTCACAAGAGAAAAAAGTGAAGGTGGAGATGGAAAATAGTTTTCTTTTATTTTTAGACGTTATCTTATTTCACTCTATTTTCTTAGATAATTATCAAAAATACATGTTGATATTTTGCTCTGTCACGTGAAAAAAGTATATTTTAATTTTATTATATTATTGGAACTAAAAATTTCACTGTTTCTTTTTATCTAGGTTAAAAAGTGATGAGTTTTAGAGCTTTATTCATAATATGTTAGCTGTTTCAAATATTTTTTTTTAAAATGAATTATTCTTTTTATTTTTATCCATGATTAAAAATTGTAAAACTGAATCAAAACCAATAATAATTAAAATAATAAATATAAACTATATATAATTTTATTTTAATAATTTAAAATTTAATTTTGATCGAAAATCCACCCAAAGGTCAAATCAACCCATACTTCTAAATGTTAAATTTTCTTTTCTTAATATATTATTTTTTGTTAAATACTCTGTCATATATGTTGTTACATTTATGCTTAGGAGTAAATTATTTTATCCTAGTCAAATATAATAATTGCGCAAGGCAATATGCGTGGAAAATGTTAGTCGAAGTCGGTGTGGCGCGATACATCTAATCTTTTCCATCTTCTTTTAACTGTCTGCTTAACTTCTTTTAACTTTTATTAAAAAAAAATAAATATAAGAAAAAGTTAGTGAGTTATCCATATAAATTAAGTATTTTTTTTGTAGAATTTAGCAGTATTAGAAGCAACTACTTATTTAATATTATTAAGTGTATAATAATTGAAAATTATTGCGTATTTTAATTTTGAGTTTCTAAAATAAGTAATTTTTTTAATTTGAAGTTGTAACTACGGTTAAAATGAGACAAATGGAGTAGTTAATTTCCTCTTCATTTTTTTCCCTATATAGATAAAGATCATTATACTGTCTTCTACATATTGTTTATTTTACTAATTCAACAGGAGAAAATAATTATAATCAAGATTAAGCAAGTTATCATGCGGACAAAACATTCTATTACAAGACATTATAGAAGATGACGTTAACATTGGTGTTGTAAGAAAGAAGATTTAGACTTTTAATGATCTTTAAACAAGTAATTAAAATTATCCAATGAGTTAATATCCCACGCTTCAATAAGATACAATGAAGAATGAACAATAGGTATGCAACTTGTACTTCACATTTGACAACTAACAAACATTAATTCTGTGATCATTATTGTAACTATTTTTTTGTTATTTTACAAGTACTTAACAAATAATTAATCATTTAATCATCCCACGCCAACCTATAGAATCAATATTATGATACATGAGTTGTACTTTGCAACTCATGACATGTAGAAGAAATTAAAGTTTCTTAAGATGATAGGAATTCTTTATTTGGTTAAGGTTAGCTTGTCCAATCATGTCCATGTCAACCTAGTCAAAACTAAGTAAGATGGCTTAGTTTCAACTTTCATATAAATATATTATGCATTATTATTGTTGCCAATTCTTTTTCTCATATTTAGAATTTCATATAGTTGGTCTTTTTCTTAATCCCACTTGTTGAATTTTCTATGATCATTAATGCTTCATCATGTCATATATTATTTTTTGTAGTAGAACATGATATGAAACTAAATTTATTTCGTAAGTTGTTATTGTTGCTATATATATTTATTTAAAACAGTTGGTCGATAAGACGATAAGCATGACATGAAAGTAAGGTTCGAAGGAGCAAAAGGATATTAGGGTGAATACCTAGCTAAACGACCCCCAAGAAGAAGAAAGACATAGTTATTGATCAAATGTTTTAATTTGAAGATGTTTTCAAGGCCAAATGAGTATTGTATATCTCACTTATATATATGTTACATTCCATAGGTTAACAATAGCATATCCAGTGATCTCACAAGTGGAGTCTAAGAAGGATAAAATGTACGTATACAGATATTACCACTATCTCATAGATATCTACGTTTCATTGGTTAACAAAAATGTTGATTAATAATAATTGGTGACTTGATTAGAATCAAAAGCAATTTAGAAAATCCATAAGAAAGTGTCAAGCATGCATCCAATGAAACCTTGATGCTGAAAGATCATAAGGGCCACAATTTATCCTTTTTCAGATATATAGTAGAGCAAGCATTTTTCAAAAGTCTATTAACCGATAAGTTTTAAATTGTGTAACATTCAATGGAGAAAGAGAAAGAGGACCACCATGGTTATATTCTTTGTTGGCTCAAACTTAAATATTTGAGTCCAAAAAAATAATCTCTTTTTTCTCCTTTCATTTTCAAAGATTGTCTTTTGTTTCCAATAAGGCTTTTATAGCTTTGAATTTTGTGCATAAGCATGCAATTTGAAGACAGCAGCACGCCAATTTGCCAACCTTGCTATTGTCAATTATATCTTTGTTGTCATTAGACCATTCACACTTTCAAGTGCTCTTGTATTGTCTCTCTTTATTTATTTTATTGGAAGCCAAAAATTTTATTGAGTAAATTTGACATCTACTTGTATATAAATAACCGATAGAATATGTATAATTTAATTTTGAGAAAAATGTTAAAAATACTTCTAAATTTGGCAAAAATTACTATTAGTTTCATCTCCGAACTATTGATAGTGTTAAAAACACTTTTTTACTTGACTAAGTGAACTTAAATACATCCCTGATCTTATAACAAAAGTGAGATATACCCCTAAATTCTTGCCACGTTAAGGGGTGTTTTTAACACTTGTGGTAGTTTGGGGTTGTATTTTAGTTTAGTTAGTCAAGGTGAAGGGTGTTTTTAAGGCTGTTAATAGTTCTGAGATTAAACTAATAACTTGTGTCAAGTTCAAAAGTATTTTTAATAATTTTCTCTTTAATTTTTCGATGAAGGAATTCATTTGAACTCTCAAGATTCATCCCTTCTTTCGTCCCTGTAATTTTTTTTTACTTTCTTATTTATAGTTATTGAGATAGTAGCAACTATCTCTATTTGAGGTTTCTCACATCTCGAAGGCTAAATGAAGCATTATGTCATTTTAGAACTCATTGTGAAAAAAAAAAAAGTGTATGAACAAAATGAATTTGACGTGGTCTACTTTTGCTAGGCATGAGGTAAAAAGAGTGAATAAATATCGTGCAATGAGTTATGAGCTAAGCTAGCATGCTTTACCATTTAATATATAATATTATTTGACTTATCTATGTATACTAGTATGTGCTTTGTGGTCACCATTAATCAAATAATTAAAAATGAGAATGAAAAAAAAATCCTTTGAGGTCATCATTAATGGAGTAAAGATTAAATGAGAAGAAGAAGGATATTCTAGTAATTGGTAATTAAAAATTGAAGAGAAATTTTTTTGATTTTTTATTTTTTAGTAAAAAATTAAAGTTGATATGGTCTTTTTTTAACCTTTCACGTGTTTTAAATAAATTGTACTCACTTGTTATGTCATGTGGCATGGGAGGGGTGTATCTAAGCTTAGTTTGCTAAATTGAGGGGTGTTTTTAAGCTTATCAATAGTTTAGGGATGAAACTAATAATTCGTGTCAAGTTTGAGGGTGTATTTAAGCTTAGTTCGCCAAGTTAAGGGGCATTTTTAAGCCTATCAATAGTTTAGGGACGAAAATAATAATTTGTGTCAAGTTCGAAAGTGTTTTTAGTACTTCTCTCAAGCTGAAATAAATAATGCCTATAACAAAATTATATCAAAACAGAAATAAACTTCCGCAAGTAACCCTTTGGATGGTAGTTTCGTGTGGTTTCATAATATATGGTACTGTATGATATGGTACTATATAATACAATATAATATAATATTTTGATAGATTATATTGTTTGCTATTATTTAATGATAATTTTGTTGTTTGGTTTGATTGTACGGTACTATACTGTAATTGATAAATTTATGAAAATGTCTTTAATTATTATAAATATTAAATTTATCAATACAAACAATAACATACCCAGTGAAATTTCACAAGTGGGGTCTGGGGATGGTAGAATGTACGTAGACCTTACCACTACCTCATAGAAGTAGAGAGATTGTTTCCTAGGAACCCTCATCTCAAAACTCATAAGTAAAAATGACTAGATATGACCAAAAAGGAAAGGGAAAGGAACACAAAGAGTGACTATTCATATAAAACAGATAATGAGAACACAGAAAAAGAAAACACGTCCTCCACCTAACTCATGCATCCACCTAACCCTGCCAATTAGCCTACTACTCTAATTCG
>DF363305.1:19411-35709 GCA_000787875.1 Solanum virginianum
TGCACAAGTCGTCGCTTTTTGATTGACCAACAGTCCACCCCATAAAGCAAAGATAGTCTAACCACCAATCTATAGAACTTACCTTTGAGTTTAGGTAGTATCTTTTTATCACACAGTACCCCAGATGCAAGCCTCCATTTAGTCCATGCCGCCCCAATATGATGTGTGACATCATCGTCGATATCGTCGTTATTCTGGATGATGGACCCCAAATACTTAAAGTTTTCCCTCTTGGGGATCGATTGAGAGGCAAGTCTCACATCAAAGTTTGTTTCATCCCTTTCAACACTGAATTTGCACTCCAAGTATTCAGTTTTGGTTCTGATCAATTTGAATCCTTTAAATTTATCAATATTTTTTATTTTTTTTAATAAAAGTAATAATTAAAAATAATAATCACTACGTAAAGTTATATTCCAAAATCTAAGTAACTTAGTTTACGTGAAATCAGAGAAAAAATCTTATACTATATATTAAATAACTTTTAAAAATGAATATTTAAAATAAATCGAAATATGGTAAAGAAGACTAGAGATGGAACTATGGAAGAGAATTGATGTGAAGGAGCAGATATATTAATAATTTAAGATAAAGTTAAACAAAAAATAAAGGGTAAAAGTGAAATTATTTAATATTAAATAAGGATATAATTTGAAAAAAATAGGTAAATCATGTGTGAGTGGTCATGGTCAACGTTAGCTGATACGGATTTTTTCCATACATACATATTATAAGTGCACCAATTTTAAAAACAATGAGGACTATTTAGTATTTTAGAGTATATTTCAAGGACCATTTTGAGTGATTGCCCAAACTTAATGGACTGTTTCGAGCTTTTTCTCAAACTTTCACTACACACCGGGGAATGCACAATTAGACGACCTCACTTCACCGCTTGGATTATGCAAATCAAATCGCCGGCCGTGTTCGCTGTCGGAGTTAGTGTGTGAAGTGTGTGCGCTTGGTGATTCTTTAACCCATTTTACTCGGTAAGTTTGCCTCTTTTGTTTCCTGATTTCTTCATGTAGATGTAAAAGCCCTAGGATTTTATTTGTCGGTATTTAAATATTGCGGATGAACTGTTCCTGCTGAGAATTTACTGAACAGAACAGAACAGTTCTTTTATCTTTTAATCCTGTCTTTTCGTTTAAATTGGTATTCATTCTCCCAACTAATCGTGTACTGTTAAAAGGAGATAGAAGTCAAGCAGCTAGAACTTAATGTAATGTCGTATAGGAAAATGCTTTTTCATGTTTGAGTTTTCTGTTGATGTTCTGATTGATTTTTTGCGCCGGGTGTGTGATCACAGGATTTATGAACATTTTAATCAAAAGCTTTACAAAAATGTTAAAACTATTCTCTTTTTATCAGTATTGCTTCATCACTGAGGTAGAGTACAGAATAGTGTATATCCTCTATGTAGTATACTGCTATACTTTTACATCGGAATTTTGTTAGCCATACAAACGACCGTGTCGCAGAAACGTATTGAGAAATAACTTTTATATCCCTTCTATATATGCTCCTCCTACCAACTTGTGTATGGTGGTTCCGTTCAACCTCAAGAAAAGGAAAATAGTAGGATAGTTTTCTGGGCACATAGTTGGATTGGAACTATAGAGTTGGAAAATAGACTATATAAAGATGTGCAAAGGTTTTTACTGTACTTCACAGAACAATGAATATATTTATATACATTGGAGTACCAGATTGACATTCAAACGAAGAAGTATTGCGCTGTTTACCAGTGAGAGGCATTATTGGACTTATCTTTTGGTGGGAGATGTTCTTTATTTTAGATAATGAAAGCATTCCATTACTACCAACCCAAAGAAATACGACCTCTCTGAGATATACGGTGTATGCTGGAAAAGTACGAAGTTGGACTAATTTGGAAACATTGGGCAATTTACTTTATACCTACTATTTCGTCTGGTTTTTGCTTTCTAGTCTTATTTTTTTAGTAGCCATGATTGGGTACTTCAAGCTCTAGTCTAATTCATCTTAATCTTCTTAATTTCTTCAAGGTATGCATGGTTTCATTAATGATTTCCTTTTTAGTAGCCATGATTGGGGCTATAGTACTGACTATGCATAGGACTACTAAGGTGAAAAGACAGGATGTATTTCGACGGAATGCTATGGATTCTAGGAGGACTATAATGAGGAGTACGACAGACCCGCTCACGACAATAAGGAGAAGCAGTGGTTCGAATCCACATCGTGAGCTTTAGTGCACAAGTCGTCAAATCCCTTAATTTGGGGAAGAAGTCTCGACAACAAGTTGGTGAAGACCGTGAATCTAAATTTTAACTATCAGTTGGTAACATAGGTGGATTTAGGGCATAAACTTTATGGTTCTTGATTCTAGGACAACATATTCTAAAGTTTTTAGAAACTGGGTTCTAATTGTATTTCTTGTGCATATATATTCGGTGAATGTTTTAGTTAGCGCATATATAGAGTATGAGTCAAAATTATTGTATTATGCCAAACCTGTATGCTTAAGCCTACATTGGTCCCTGGTTGGTAACCTTATAAAAACATTAACTAGCTTTCAGTAATTAGCTGAACTATATTGAGAGTGCATAACTTTATTGCTCCTTGAGTGTATATTATATGTAGCAATTCTTATATGATGTTATATGTGGTATTGAGTTGTTATATTAAATATAATGTTTGTTTTGAATAATACTTGTACTTTATCGTGTATCATTAAATTCATTGTTGCGTAATGATGAAAAGTCTTATTTTGTGTAACGGATGATTTGGTGCGACCACGTCCTTGCCTTATCTTTTTTCATCATTTGTCTTTATTTATTGTTAAATAATCCTATTTTTTCTATATCCTATCTATCTACATTAACTCTATTCCGTACCCTACTTTTCTTGTAGGTTTATCCTTCAAAACGATGCAATCTATTCAAACAGTAATTGTATTTGTTAATATAATACAATATGTAACGGCCATCTGAACAGGGTGTAAATGCAACAAAGATCACCTACCTAGAGTTTTTGGGTGGACTTTAACTCACCCTTAACCATTTTTTAAAAAACTTATTTTGTGTTCTGCAAATTTTTAAATTTTATCTTCTTATTCTATAGAGGAGTAATAACTTCGTGGCCTTTTTTTCTAAAAAAAATCTATTTTGATTCAATTAATAATTTACCTTTTTATTCCTTAAAATGTTTTATAATTCAGAAAATACCCTTGACAACAAATGCCCTAATGATACTCTTTTCATATCCTTTCTTCCTCCCTTGCTGAGGATGTATAGAATTCTTCATCGAAATCATCCTTAATGTTTCTGAAAACATTCTTAAAATTCCCAAATAAAAGCTAATATTTCCATTCTCCCCAAAAGTCTTCATATATATCCTTATTCCTCAGATCTTAGATTCATCTCTACCAGGTTTACTATTTTTCCTCTTATCAATTTTGTATTCAAGTTTGAATCTTATCGATCTATTGTTATTCAGAGCTGGTTTTACAGGCGGGTTTTGGGCCTTGTTAACTGCTTGTACACTTACTACTGTAAGTTTGTTTTGCTTCAGAGTAGAATATGAGTTGTCATCATATAAGGTTTCATAGGAGGCTCATTGCATTAAGGGACTGGAATTTCATATTTGGGGTAAAACAAGAAAACTTAAGGTGTGTGTGCCCATGAAAATTGTGATTATTTGAAAAAAAAAAAAAGTTTTTGTTTTCAAATTGAAAATTATTGAGATTTGGATTTATGTTTGGCTATGAATCCAAATTGGAATTGTTTTTGTATTTATGTGAGTAATTTGGAATGAAAAAAAGAAAACAGTTTAGATATGTCTTATTATGACTGCTTGCTATTTCCTTCTGTTTTCAAACTCTTCTTAATTCCAGAGGAACAGAAATCAGGGTTGAGATGCAGATTAACTGAAAATGGTTCTGGGAAATCTGAAGCAATGGACACCTTTTATGAAAGAAGCATTTCAGAAAACACTACTCGTGGCCAAATTCTTCTGTGGTATTCATGTCACCAACAGCTACATCTGCACCTTTGCTCTCGTACGTTAGCATAACTAGTAGTACTATTTTCTTAGTTTACTACTTCATGCTTTGGGCCAATTGAAATGTATACTCTATTTTATATTTTGGGCAGTCTGAAGGTCCAAGCATGCTTCCAACATTTAATCTGACTGGAGATCTCATTTTGGCTGAAAGGCTATCCACTCGGTTTGAGAAAATGCAACGGGGTGATGTGGTGCTAGTGCGTAGCCCTGAGAACCCGAGAAAGATTGTGATCAAGAGACTCATGGGTATGGGTGGTGATACCGTTAGATATGTTGTGGATCATGCAAATAATGGAATAGAAGAAACTATTGTGGTAAGTAAGAATTGATCAAAAACCTTCATTTACAACTGATTTGTCCTTGTGCAGTGATTCTTTGGCTGTTGGTAACAATTTGTAGTTTTCAGCTAGTTTACTTTCAGAAGCTAATGTAGTTGGGTTTTTGCTGCCCCCTCCCATCTTTTCGTTTATCCATTTTTGTTTCTTAGGTAAATAAGCTTTGAATCTGAACAGGTACCAGATGGACATGTTTGGATTGAAGGCGATAACAAATTTAATACCAACGATTCAAGGAAATTTGGACCTGTTCCTTATGGACTTGTCCAGGGCAGAATCTTTTGGATTGTTAGTTATTCTTCTATATTTAAATTTTTGGCTAATTTGCCAAATTGCTATGTCTTGATTATATTTTGGAATGACTTTTTGCTTAATTTCTTGGAAGTGTTTTCAAGCTAAGTTTCATGCATTATATTGCTGTTCTTATGCATGCCATTGGATGATTATGTATAAGACAATTTTGAAATTTTGTTATAAAATTTGGTCGAGTTTGAATTGGTGAGTCAGATATATTTTTTTAATTATTTGACAAGGTTCAAAGAATAGCTAAATCTACTGTTGGAGTAGGACTTGCCAGAAGAAACTTGTCAGGGGAATCATGTCTTGTTTGTGTGGAAGCAGCATTTTCAGAGGATTATGTTATGTTAAGTCTATTCATAAGCGCTCCAAAGCTTGTGATTTGTGAATGGGGTATAGTAGGATAGCAAGAGTAGTCGTGTTTTATATCATGTGTTGTCATCTGTCGTATAAATTTTATCGTATTTACATATTGTTATGTGCCTTTCGTTATTAGTCGCCCTTTCTATTCCCTTTCCTTTCCTTTTTGCCATTTTGCCATATCTAGTTTATTCTGCTTATGGGTTTTTGAAACGAGGGTTCCCAGGAAACAACCTCTCTACTTCTATGAGGTAGTGGTAAGGTAAACGTACATTCTACCCTCTCCAGACCCCACTTGTGGGATTCCACTGGGTATGTTTTGTTTAATACTTCAGGTTCTTGTAGACTAGTTGATTCTTGTAAAATTCATCCATATGTTTGATATTTCAGACTTGAATTCATAAACCAACAGATCTGTTGCTAGCTATTTCTGGAGAGTCATATTGAATTAGTAAACTAGGAATGTTATAAAACATCTTACTGTTTGATCATTTTTCCATATTTTAAGTACTTCTTTGTGTAGCACTCTATCTTTATTTGTGCTGTGATGTAGAATTCTAAAAGTTCTGATAATGTGATTAGGTATGGCCTCCTAAAGATTTTGGATCAGTAGGAAGAGAAGTACGGTAATTCAACCTTTCAAGGTACACTTATTTAGAATTTGATGTGTTTTTTTTCCCTCTAATTAGGAGCTTGTATCGTTTATTATGGGCTTGTGCCATTGATTTGCAATATTGTCCTCTTTTCACTTTGATATTTTGTCATAGATTGGAGTCCTGTGTTCTTTGATTGCACTACCACTTCTCTCATTTGCCATTATTCAAAAGATCTTCTCTCTAGTTAAAAGAATTACACTTTTTTCCTCCTCTTACCATTTTTAATCATTTTTATTAATTTGCAGTATTCTCATCAAGTTTATCTGTGGAATTTAATGCATACAAGAGAAGCATCATTCCTTGCTTAGGAAAAACTTGTGTAAATACTACTCCAACCAATTTTAACAGGTTAAATTTGGCAATATGGGATAATTTTTATTTTTTGTTAATTTTGCTTAGGAATGAATTTAGAGAATTCTATATTTTTTATCCTTATTTTTCCAAAATTGTCTTAGTGAACTATTCACGCTACTCCCAATTGTTCTCAAGAACTTATGATGAAGTTATGTTAACTTTATTGTATTAAACATGTGAACTTGATGTACTCACTTAATGAGAGGTAGCAAAACGCTTAGGAATTAAATAGTATTGAGATTTCTTCCTAGTGTGTTTTTCTTTTTTCTCCTCTGGCTAATTCAAATTTCTTACTAGTGGTTTGGTTGTAGGAAGTTTGCACATTTTCAAACGTTACTACATTTGATTGCTAATTGTATAAAGAATGAAGCTTCCTTTATTGTGGCTGGAAATGACAAGATTATGCCTCATAATATTGTATCTTTTGCTAGTATTCTAATTTTTTTATAATTTTTTTCTAGAGCATTTGTATGATGTTGAGCATGTCATAAATTCAAATGGAGCGACTTGATGGATAAGAGAATTCACACAGTTACTGTTGCTTTCCATTACAAAGGCCTTGTTATATGGCGTACTTGTTTTCTGTTTCCTTTGCAGATTTGGAGCATTCTGTTACGACTTACAGCATGGATGTATACAATTTACTGAAGATGGCAACTTGTGAGCTGCTAAGTTGGAGTGGAAGGGCAGGATGCCAGAACTGCTAGTATTCGATTAATCCTTTTTTTTCTCATGCTCCAAAGTTTGCATCATTCATTCTTGAACTGGCACTGCTAATGCATAAGCAAGATTCCAGCCTGATACAAAGCATGACATATAACGAATACTTGAATTAACTGTGTTTCATTTTTCACTTTGCCCAGATGTTGCTTCAACTTCTTTAATGCATTTTGAACGAAACTATAATATAGTGTTTTTGTCATCCAAGTTGCTGAAACAACTTTCACTTGGCAACTGTCATTAGCTTCATCCTTGTGCGGACAACATTAAAATTATCAATTGTTTTTTCCTTAGTTACATGTTCCATTGAATAAATATAGTAACATTTTCCAATGTTAAATAACTGCTGAAATGCAATGTATATGTTAATTCTCTAAAATATCGACCTCTTTTAGTTATATTTACATCATGATAATTCACTTGTTATTGGGTGGGTAGCTAATCTAACCAACCAAATGTTCTTTGCAGACTTAACAATTAAATAAATTATAAGCATGTCATTAATAAAGTTGAAGAATGATTCTTTTTAAAGTAATAAATTGAAAAATTGGCGCTCCTAATACTAAACCCATCCAAAAAGAATTTACGACAATTCATTAAAAAGAATCTTCTAATGGAAATGAAAAAAAAAATCAAGAACTTCGGGCCAATAAAGACATCGACTCGAGAACCAATTCCATTTTGAATTTCATTGTAGAATTCGGACCTATCAATTAAGAAATGATAATGATGGAACTTGTGCATACAGAAGATTCAATTGAAAATGAAATCTTAACGATTAACTGACTGAAATGATGTCACAAACCAAAGATTAATTCAGATCTACAAAGTCACAAATTAATCCTACAAATAAAATAGGGATTGAAACAGTAAATATTTACCTGCAAAAACTCGTCATTGCAAAATTTAGGAAAGGATTTCTCTGTGTTTTGGAAGGCACTATAATCATAACGCAGAACACCAAATTATAGGTAAATCACTTGAGATGGAAGTATAAAACACAGGATTTTAAAAGAGAGAAGGAAAGAAATGTTTCAAAAAGAGTTCTAAAATTGACTGATTTTGAAGAATCAGCAGATGGATTGTGATTAGTAATGAAATGCCACTTGAATCCAATAACCCCATAGTAAAAACTGTTATCGAACCAGTAACCCAAAAATCCTATTTTTAAAAACCATTAAAACCCCGAATAATTATGCTCTAACGCAAATTTCATTCTATCCTATTTCAAGGCAACCATATATGTAAGATAATCAGATGAAAAGCTTTGAAGGGCAAGAAACATCTAAAACCTCATATATCAACATAAAGGAATCTGTAAAATCTAGAAAGTTCATTGAAATGTTTGCTATTTACAGGAATCCAAGTTATGCAGGCATCTCTACCCTGAGCAACCACCTTGCATGGGGTATTTTTTTTCCCATTGAGTTGAGCTTTCTTCGATCACTCAACCACGATCCCAACTACTCAATGGAGAAGTTCTCTCACTTTTAGTATCGTCAGTCCCTCATTTCTACCTGAAAATCACCAATCAATGTACAATTCCATCACGATGATCATATGGGGCTCGCCCTTGAGACCTGCATCCGCAATGCTCAATTGGTACAAGTTTTTGAATCCAAATAGAGTAAGATAATGAAAATCAAAACATGAATGGAAAGACCTCCAGTGCAGAAAGCTCGAGTACTTAATTGATTTTCTACTATATTTTCACATACACTGTCTTTTGGCTTTTCTTGTGCGGTTAAAGGGAGGTTAAAAATAATGTTGCATAAGTTGGGTCTTTCAACTGCTAAGCTGCAATTCTGGCGAGTTTGTGGATATTAAGAAAAATTGAATGGGCAGCTCTAAAATTTGATTCGTCTTCACCTACCATGACTTCACTGTTCCTAATGCAATGCGTGGGGGATATAATTTATTTGCTTCATCTTCAACTTTTTTTCTATTTCATTTGATCAGTGACAGGCTGATAGCCCTTATTTTAAAAGAACATGCATTTTCAACATATTCTCTAGTCAATATCTTGACGCACATGACTATAGACCAATCAACAGACAAGGTGTGCAATAGAGTTAAAAAGAAGGCAAGTAACCTGATTCTGCACACTTGCAGCAGCTGTCCACCGCTGAGGCTGTACTGTTGCTGAACTGTCATTTATAAACGCTATTGTCCTCGACTCCTGTTGACTGAAAGTGACAAGTGGAGGTGGTAGTTCTCTCATCACCCATAGCACAAAGGCTGAAGGTACTGAAGAACCTGGAAAATATTTTGGCCAGGTAACAAAGTATTAGAAAGTTCCCCCACTCTCCCCCTCTGTGAATGAAACTCTAATTTGTAGGAAAGAGCTGCATAGTAAGATTAACTCCCCCCACAAAACACGTACAACCTACTTGTATTCTTGGTTGAAGAAATATTTGGAGTCTCCATGTCATAATCCAATACAAGGAAGATACATGTAATTTCTTAAGCTAAAGAGCAACGACCACATAACTAGTGTAATCCCTACAAGTGGAATCTGGAGAGAAGAGCAGGTACTATGGATATTGCTAAACTAGGAGCAAGGTAAGCAATATCTTGACGCACCCTTACTAAGTCCTCTCTCAACCATGTCCCGAATTTTAAAAGAAATGTATGTCCCAGTGCAGCTCTTATGTTAAGTCCTTACTGTATAGCTCCAGTTTTGTTGAGTGCATCCAGAGAAACATCTCAAAACCACCCAAAATTTTACGATATTAATGCACTTATATAACATCAACAGAGCACCTCTGACTGTTAAATTGGTTCCTTCCGGCTTCCACCATGTTTAGTTTAGCCTTCACCTAATTAACTTCAGTTTGTAACTCTTAGGTATAAGGGGGTGAGCTGGAGGAGCATGGAGTAGCTTCAATAATTGGTAACAACAAATATCAGGCACAACGCAGAAGTTTCCACTGAAGTCTAGAATTTCAAATCAAGCTGTAGTATTCAATAAAGACCAAATTCTAAGGAGTACCTATGAAATAATACAAAACCATGAGAAGAGATGTACAAACACCATTTGTCTTCTGTCCATGCCAGTTAAAAAGAAGCTGCATTAAAAGCATCATCTTTTAGAAACTCATGCAGTAAAAACAAAAGGCAATCTCATGAAACCAGCAGAAGACATACAGGTATATCTGTGAATATGGCGACAGCAGCACTTGAAGTGAAACATAGAACAGAAACAACTGCCAAGCCTGCAACCTTCAGTTGACAAAAATATAATAAAACATCAAACTTCGCAATTAAATAATCTTATCATAATCTGTGTCATGACTGCTAAATTTTAACAGGGAAGAGAAGAAGAGAAAGAACAGTGCATTATATTCAAGCTGTCAGTTCTTAAAACTAGAATTGTAAAAGATCTCAGTATGATATGACATGACAGAGAAGTTTTCTGCAGTCCGCAAATAACGATTGCAGATGGCATACAGAAAATGGTAGCAATGCACTGGGGAAAGATGAGTTGGTACCTTCCACATTTCTGATGAAGCCCTTTCAGATCTCACTTTGCTCATTTTCAAGAACAATACCAGTCCTGCATAGCGGAGGTCTTATGGTCATCAAAAAAAGATTTTGAAATAGAAAACCTTCACATAAAATAAATAGAATACACAAGACCTAGTTTAGAAGTTCAGCAAGTTCTTTAGGACCTATGTTGGTCGGACTCTTCAAAAATGTCAACAGGTGCGTGTCGAATCCTCCAAAAATAGTGTATTTTTGAAGGATCTACTACAGGTGCGGCAACATTTTTGGAGAGTCCGAGCAACTTAGTCCTACAAACACCATTTATCTTCTGTCCATGTATTTTGAAGGATCTAACATGGGTAATTGGTTGAACAATCAACTCATTTGATCACAATATTACTGATGAAATATTTGCCTTTCTGGGGAGACAGTACTTTTACCCCCTAAAACTATCAACCATGCAGATCCTATTGTTTTAACGATTTCAGCAAGTACTTCTCCACTCCCCTGACCCACCTCTGGGGACACACACACACACACACAGAGGGAGAGAGAACTCTTGAACATTTGTAAATCACTCCTTATTGTTAACTATCATAACTCAAATTTTTAATATCAGCTGATTCTGTGAAGGGATGGTGGATGAAGACATTGGTTAATCCACAAGTATTGAAGTGCCCATGCAAAGATTTATGATGCATAGCAGCAATAAATATGATTTTATTACTAAAAATGGCAGGGATAACAATTTTCTGGGATGTGTGAACATTAATGTGGGAAGCAGGATAAATGATACCAGTGTATGAGATACTAACCATAGCATGCCAACGCCACTCCAAGCAGAAGAACTGCTGCGGCAAAGAGATCTACATACACCTGGATGAAACTGCACTTTATCAATATTCAAGAGGAAAGTGGGGAGACGGTGTCAGGCGAAGAAAAAAATCACCATGAAACAGTCTATATTTATAGTTTCTCCCAACAATAATTAAACACCAAAGACCAGTACTATAAGCAAATCAATACTACCATGCTAATTCATTTAAGCATGAAAAGCATTTTACAAGAAGTACCCTTACTCATTGGGGTAACACATCCCTCATTTTCACCGAGATGCTTCTCTCAGTAAATATTAAGAAACAGTTTGGGCTCCAAGTCAAAGTTATACACTTATTTGTGTTATAAAATCAAATTGCAGCTAAAAATGAATACGTGAGGCTCAAAGTAACCTATATAGAGAACCAACAACTGCTAAATCAAATGGGGCTAAAGAATATGCGAGAACAACAAATAAATAGATACATGTAATCAAAGAGCTTTGGTCCATACCCGAGCCACAACAGATGAATCAATAGGATTCCTTCCCCTCCCAATCCATATTAGTACAGCAGCTACCAACATTACCAGAAAAACTAACAAGGTAACCTGGTCAAAAGGCAAGTACATGAAATTAAGAACCAAAATGGAAAAAGAGGAAACTCAGTGAGTTAAAATATGTCATTTATCAAGAACATATACACTGTGTCTTAGAAACAGGGGCACAACAGCCAGCAGGGGAGCTTGCAGGGTAGGGATTTTCCCACAAAGCAGACATATGCCGCAGAAAAAATTTAAAATAAATTTAGAAAGCAATAAAATGAAAAGACACACTAAAATTGGACATAATTCATAAGCACAAGATAAACAGAAATAATCAAGTACCAAGTTACAATAACATATGTTTACTTTAATATAGTTTACCACCACAGACTAAATTATAGAACAAAATTTGTTTTTATAAGTTAGAACAGAAACATATAAGTACTCAAATACTTCGAGGAAGATATTCGAAGTCACACAAGGCAGATAACGCAAAGCATAAACGTGGGCCTAACCCCACTTATTTGGTTGTTATCGCAAGAGACTTTTCATCACATGGTTGGCCACTTGCATCTAGAGCATGTGAACTGAGCTGTTAAGTGAATCACAACTTCATAGTCTTTACCAGAACCACAACTTTTTGGCGGCTTCCCATTTTGACTGCACGAAAAGAACAGCATCTTCGGCGATTATCAGCATTTGAATTGGGCTTGTTCTTCTCCAACAAAGCTTCTCGAGGGCTATATACATCATCTTCATCCTCTTCATCATTTGACTGATGACAAAGATCAACCCTGAATTCATTTGCAGAAAGGATTAGAATCCATCTATATTTAATTTTTACATGACGATTGGGTTCATGGCTTTGGACGCATGCACCAAGATTCCTTTCTATTTTAACTATTCCCTCAATCTATAGAATAAATGTATATTGCACATTCTTTTTTACTTAAGAGGTTCTTGTACACTTAAAATTTTGTAGATGTAAGTGCAAAAGGATATAAGATACGCGAAAACATTGGCCACAAATGTTTTGGTCCAGTGGTGAGAACATAGTGCGTGATCTCGTGATGTGCGGGCTAGGCGCATGTCACGGGTTTAAATTCCAGCACAAACAAAAAACTGGTATTTACGTGGAGAAGTTCCTTATTTTCTCCCTCTTCTACTTTATCAATACTATTTTTCGTGTTGTTCATTGCCTTTTTCTCAATTTTAGTACTATTGTTGTCTCTTTTCTTTGGTTCTTCTTTATTTTGTTGTCAATATTTTTCTTTTCTTGGATAGTTTCATCATAGTTCTTTTTACTCTTGTATTTTTTGAACCTGTTCTGTGAAATACTCTTTTTTTCTTTTTTTGAGCCAAGGATCTATCGGAAACAACTTCTCTACCACAGGAAGGTAGGCCACCCTCTCTAGACCCCACTTGTGGGATCATACTTGATTTTTTAGTCAACTGGAGAAAGAAGAGAAGAGTGGGCCCATCATCGTCCAAGCACCAAACAGTGCATCACTGGTCATCACTGGTCGGATATAAAAAAAAAAAAAAAGCAATACATGACAACTTTGTTGCTGTAGAGCAAAAGGATCTATAATCCATGAATAGCACAACCTCAACTAACTGCTGTTCGCCAAAAGTGGATCATGATTTGGTCAACCACATTTTGAAGTTCAGTAGCAGTGTCTTGCAAACTGCTGATTTTGGCAGCTTACTGATTAAAGCAACAGATACTATTTCTCTGCCCAGGATTATTTTCTTGAATGAGGATGACTGGAGAAAAAAATGGGAAGTTCACGATACTGAATGTCCCTCATAAATTGGTTTCTTTTACTAAAATTTAGAATTGAATGAAGAAGGCGATTAGTTAAATTCACAACGATAATTTTCACACGTTCAAAGAAACAGCAAACAGAAGGCGAACTTACCAGAACGAAAGAAGGAGAAGAAATGCAGCAAGGAAAAGAATTTTGGGGAAAGCTGCAAAATAGCTTTTCATTAGTCCTAATTAAAATAGCATCAGTTCAAAAAGAAACATACTGGGCTTCACATACCCATAACAACAAAGCCACAGGAGTGCGACCAGCAAATCCAACCCTTACAAGCGGCAACAAATGTCAAAACAAAATAAAGGAAATAACCTGCAGGAGAATAAAGTCAATGACTCATTCATACAAGTAACTCAACTCTAACAGATTATTTGTTGGACATTAACTTTCTATATCATTATGAAATGCACAGAAAGCAAAAAATAAAAGATAAAGGTAGGGTATTAAAGGAAACCATATACATGTGCACATGTTGTTTATCAAAATTTCATGTCCAAATTAGCCACTCTCTTCGCACCCTTAATTTCTACCAAGCGTGCCCTTAATTTCTACCAAACAAGCTAAATCTTTGACAACAACAACAACAACATATCCAGTGTGCAATTCCACAAGTGGAGCCTGGGAAGGTTGGGGTGTACATAGACCTTACTCCAACCTTGTAGAGAGGATATCTCCGATAGACCCCCGGCTCAGGAAAAACATTTTCAAAAACAGGTTTGACAAATAACAAAATAAGACTTGTACTGCTAGAACTGTCACTAAAAAGAAATAAACACAGTAAACTTATAAAAAGAAGGCATAGAAAACTCACCCAGGGTTAGAAGCCACTTAAATCACTGAACATAAGAGTGGTGTTGCCAGGACCATCCAACTAACAAAGATACTCATGCCTAAACTATTTTCAGTGCCTACTTTCGTTTAAAATCAATGCAGGGAACAATTCAATCTCACAACTACATGCAATGCAGGCCAGCTGGACAGAGACAATGCTTCAATGTAGTCACTAAAGTGTTAGGTGTGTGCTTCACGTCCATGGGCTGTATCTCGATTAGGTGGGCAATAAAGAGCAAATATAGAGAGAAAATAATATATTACTTTCTTGAGAAGAACATAACAAATGAATAGTCAGAAGTAATTGCTAAACCTGAATTAGAAACTTTTTTTTTTTTTGGGAAAGGTAATGTTACAAAGACCCTATAAAATCTAAAATTTGTGCAGCTTCTTCTATCCCTTCTTCTTTAGAAACTTAAAGCAGTAAATTTCCATCTGAATGAAAACTAACATGATCTTTGAACTTGATTTACATCATCTTATCTCATATACTTCATCTAGTTGTATATCTTCCAACTCATTTGTCTGAGTTTGCTGTTTTTGTTCATAGTTATGTTTCCTGGTGCTGGATACATATTTCTTTCTTCTAATAGGTTGCACTAGATAAATACTTCTTATTTCTTATTAGTACATTTTTCAGAAGAGCTCACATTTTAATTACGTTTTACGTTTAATTAAAGCATAACATGTCACTTTTCAACACTTCCACCATTGAGCCAAATGTTAGTGAGAAGCTGCTCAAGGAACAAATAACAAGAATATTTGCTAGTTCTCTAGGTACAAGAACCTGTTACCCATACAGATTAAAAGTTTGCACAAAGCTTGTATTCCCGTAAAGTGGCATATTACCTACTCTTGCGCAACTTCGTAGCAAAATATAATCTAAGAACATATTAAGTCATATCATTGCATTAGAATCACTTATCAATTTGTGCTTCAGCTTATTTCATGTCTCCCACGTGCATTCAAAACAAAATATGTATCAACAATTGGCTTAAGAAACCCAATATTATGAGTAACAAGTGCATATATTTATTTTTTATAAGAGCTCCAGGGAGTTCTCAGCGAAAACAATCTATAGATAGTATGATGATACTACAGTGAAAATAATATCCTTACCCAAATTTGAAGACCCAATCATTAAGTGAAATACCTGCAATTTCATAGGTGAAATCTAGTAAGCATGATTTGTAATTAGCACATAAAGTGAAATAAGAAGCCTCACTGAATGTACTAAAGTGTTTTATTTAGGCTAACCAGAACAAAAGGAAGAAGCATCATTGAATCTACTTGATGACTGTCACTTCATAGCAGTAAAACTAAACAAATTAAGGCAACATTTCCAATTTCTAATATGTGTATATCCTCCAAGAGATGTAGTGCTACCTCTGAGCTGATGAAGTCTTTTATTTGTTATTATACAGAGCTAGTCTACTTAGAAACTATCAAGTGTAGCCCAGTTCCCTTTTTCAATAGGTATATCAAGCATTCCCCACTTCACAGTCAGGTATTAGAAGAACAAGGCCGTGGGATGATTCTGCTTTTTTGATAATCTTCAAATGAGTGGAAGAAGCATCTTGTATGAACCATATTTGGATCATTTTATGCATAATGAGACTCCTCATTATTCACTAATATCAGCTATTCAAAGATGCAATTGTGTTCTTTTGAAGAAGTAACATCACCAGAATATCCAACCCAATCTGCACTGCACATTGTACCACTTGGCTGGACGTTAAAATGGTAAAAAGTAGAGCTGGCCCAGCATTTACGGTTATCACCACAAGACAAACACTACGACCCTGACTGCTATAAAGCTCAACATCACCGTTATCACACTCGTAAACGTAAAACCTTCATCACCCTTGGGATCATCAATAAACTTGAATCTGCACTAAGAACTGAGCATAGACACCCCTAATCTCTAATACCCCTAATCTCTAATACCAAATAATTCAGATGTGAGCATAAACAAACCACTAATGCCATAATGGTCAAATGATTAGGCTAGGTTTAATATTCTGAAGTTC
>DF363305.1:35767-46639 GCA_000787875.1 Solanum virginianum
GATTTTGTACTCATCAGAGGACTGGGAGAGCAAAAGAGATACATTAAGAGAGTACAACTAGATCACATGGAATAAACTAGAGACTAACCTGGTATGATACTAAAATTCAGAAAACCTACATGATGATCAGTAATCTGGGTAATGCCTAATTAAAAGAATACATTATACCAAGAACCAAGATTCAATTAGAGCTCACATAACCAGCCATGTACACTCCCTGTGCACACACCTCCTTTGTGATTTTATCCTAATCATTTATTGCATATTAGAGTAGAAGGCTAGTAAGTGTAGAGTACTGTCTTGTGTTGTGAAGATTTAGTGCCTGGCATAGGACTCTAGTTGTGCATTTGTAGTTTTTGCCTTATGTTGTCTATTGCATTTTGATTATTCACATCATTTTGATGTTGCTATTCTTTCTCCATTGTTTTCTTCTTCTTTTACTTGGGATTGATACAAGGGTCTTTCGGAAATAGCCTCTCTACCTCCATGAGGTAGTGGTAAGATCTGCATACAGTCTACCCTTCCCACACCCTACTTTGTGGAATTTTACTGGGTATGGTGGTGATGTACTTGCGGTAAACGTAAAGATATAAGCGATTAGACACCTGAACATGCATACCTAAGTCTTAGTTACCTAAGAAAATCATTATTTTTGTAATTGTGGTGACTTCAACTGCCTCACACCAATACAAATACAAGGTGACTCTACTTGCAGAGGCCTACGCAACTAGGAAGAAATCACTTGGGCGTCTTTGTCTTTACTATGTTCCATGGTTTTCATCTTCATTGACAGTTAGGCCATACCCTCTGGTGCAATTCCCAAAGAGAATTAACCATTCCCAAATCTGAGTAGCTTTTGGTATCAAAGGAAAAATTGGTCACATATAAGCATCTAGCAGCAGGCTTCATTAGCATAATTGCTATTCATAATTGGAACAAGACAAGAAAGTCTCAGTGGAAAATTGGCCTGTCTTCACATTCTACAATAATTACTTAGACCTTGAGAATGTGCTTCAATTTAATTAGGAGGACAGAAGGTTTTCATCCAGCTCAGGTACCAATAAAATCAGCCAGAGAATTGAGGATGAAATGCTTACTTTCTGACGAGTCCAGCCATTGAGTGCATTCCGAAGGTGAATTCTAATTAACTGGAAAAATAAATAAGCAAATTTAGTTGCACAAAAATATGATGACACAAACTATCTAGCAAGAAATAATCACTACCACACAGCAGATGTGAGTTGTCGTCAACAGCACAAGAATACATTACTCTAATAGAGTCGCACCAACATTAAGCAACCACAAAAGGCATGAGCAGCAACCCAAAAAGAAGCACCAAACTGGTCTGCAGCCATTAGATGTCACCATACCAAGGTTAGAAATAAGGTTCTAGATTAATGTTCTCTTTTCAGTTAGTCAAATAATTTCTTTAATAATCACCAAGTTGGTGACAAAAAGTACTCTGCTTGATTCATTCCTCATCTTCTCAAAGGTTCTAGATTATAGTTGAATGCTGATTAGTCATTGACAACACAAAATCTCTCTCATAACCCTCCACAGCATCTCCGGTACTCACTCCTAGCAACTAATCATATTAAGCAAGTACCTGCTAAATTAAACAGTGATCCTCCTATATGCCTCCAAAGGAGCTACCAAAATACAAATGCTGATCAAAATTATTTAGGAATGGTTATTCCAGCAAAAAATGTTTGTACATCTACAATTCAAAGCATGAATAGCAGAAGAGTTCCCTTAGAAAGCATATTCCTGCTATTCCTTTCCAGCCATTGGTACCAAAAAAATAAAATAGACGCAGGAACAGTCTGTCAAAGCTTTTTATTGTTTCCTTACATTCTATTGTCATGTATGTGTTTTTATGCTATAAGGCATAACTCATTGAATACCAAAAGACAGAGGAATATACTCCATATATCAGCTGCAACTGGGCAATGCAACAACAAGGCATAGGTAACATTTTCTGCTGAGGGAGAAACCCCATCTAATTAAATTTTCATGTGTCATACACCTCCTTTAAGAGTTACCAAACCGAAGAAACAATTTCTTTATTCAAGTGGGACAAATAATCAAGGGACTCTTAAGGATTTCCATCTTGAACCAATCAAGATGCCTGAGGAGAAAGACAAACACTTAGACTTGTTGAAGAAAACTAATCTAGCCCTCATCTTGGACTAATTATAGAGAAAGTTTGGTGGGAAGCGGTGTTTTTGAGAGCATGAAGCACAAAAAAACGACAAAGGCTCACTTCACTTAAAGTGAGAAGCAAAGTGCTCTTTTCATTGAAGTGAGGCGCAATTTAATAAAGTAAACCTTGCACACATAAGTAAAATAACAAAATTATAAATAAATAATATAGAAACAAATCATTCACTTTAAAAACTAGAAAGTTGATAAATATTGCTGGATGTTGGTCTAACTATGGCTGGAATCTCAATATCAGAAGACACCAGAAAAGGCAGCTAGTTTGCTAAATGAAGGGGAAATTTTTGTTGAAACCTGACAAGATAAGGTGGAGACACACTACAGAAGGAAGTTTCTCTGCAAAAATTTGTACAAGAGGGAGAATACTCTTATGCAGGAGGAAGAGCTAAGGATATGGAAGAATATAGCTCCTACCAAGGTGAGATGCTTCACTTGTCTAGTAGTTAAGAAGGCTCATGAGGTACTAGAAGAGAAGGGGAAAGTAGTGGTGACAAGATGTTTTTTGTGCAATGGAACAGGAGAGAAATAATCACTTTTTCCTACACTAAGTTCACTACTCAAGTGTAAAATCTGTTTTTCAGTCTCACAAAGACAATATGGACAACGCTAGAGCATACAGCTGATCCGACGAGCCGTTGGATTAGAAGAGGGGAAAGCAAGAGTCAGAAAAAAATGGAGGAACATACGCTCACGCAGACGGTGGACAATTTGGAAGAAGAAAAATGGAAGGTGCTTTGAAGACGAGATCAGGTCCATCATGATGAGAAATGGAAGCCTGGAAACCTTATTTTTTTGGTGTAAACAAAACTGTATAGAGGAAGTAGAGGAGTTGGTTCATTTTCTAGGTATTTTCTAAAGTTTAGATTTGAATCTCACTCCTCTAACCTGTTTCTGATGGTAGCCAGCAGTCCTAATGCTGAAGAATACAACAGTACTAATTCTTTAAAGAAAAAAAAACCTAGAAAGTTGATGGCCAATATCCTTGACAGGACAAGCAAAATTTAAAAAAATAAAATAAAATAAACAAATGGATGATGCTATTTAAAAAAATTGATGGCTCTCTATTGTGCTCAGATGATGCCACTTAAAAATTGCTGTTCAGAGAACAAAATATTAAAAACAACTGTAATTTGAAACAAGCAACTGAAAAAAAATAAGAATAAAATGAAGATGACAAAAAATCGAATAATTCAAATCAGAGAGAAGAAGAATATGCAGCACATGAAAGAAAAAAGAGAGAAGACCTCAGATAATTAAATTAATAAAATTCAATTAAATTAACAAAATGAAGAGGAAAAAAAGAACAAACAAATAAAACAATAAAAGCTGAAGAAGCTTGAAACAAGAGAAGAAGGAAACAAATATGCAGCAGCAACGATGAACATAGCAGCATAAGAAGAAGAACAACAACTAGCAACACAGCATAGCTGGAGCTTGAAGAGGAATAGCTACAGAGAGTCGCAGCTAGTTGCAGAAGAAAGCCACGCCAAGCAGGTGATGAAATGTTTCACTACAGGTCTGCGATGTCTTTTTTAAAAAGTCGACCTTTTTAAAAATAATTAGGAAAAGGGAATGCCTACTGGATTCTACTGAAGAACACATCTCCTTCACAAGAAGTGCTTGAGGTTCGCCTTGCCTCACTTCACCAATGCAATGAGAAGCTGGTGCTTTTCACAACATTGGTGAAAGCGATCTTCATGAAACAAATTTAACTCTTAGGCACATACTCTTATTATAAAACTATACTTTGTCCAAAGTAGAGTAGTATGAAACTACACGAATAGCGGAAAGAACATATAATGCTCATCACCTAATTCTCAGAATGTAATTATCAAAACAAAAACCATTATCCACCATGATTTTGGCATATGAAGTGGGGCATGTCAGTTAACCTTCAAAGAGCCATGCCTAGACTAGGAGGGGTAAGGAGGATATTTGAAGATTCAGTTTGCAATTCAGGAAGCATTGGCAACAACATGGATCTTTGAAAAAAAAAATACATTCCCCGAGTTCTGCTTTTATCATTTTATCTTTCAGTTAAATGTTTTCCAAAAGTACCAAGTCTTTGCTTTTAACTGTAATAGGAGAGAGAACAAAAGGATCACAAATTCTGTAAGAGTAAGGTACTCTCCTGCCTTAACAAAAGCCATTAGCTCTTAAAAAGTCGGCTACTTTCCGAAAAGCTTTCAAGCTATTGTTTTTAATGATATCTTGCACACTCAAGTGAGAAAGAAGAGTTGTACATGTATCTCTGATCCACAATTGAGATATAAGATCTCTTCATCATGAATGGAATTAGTATCCAGTCTCCTTGATTCTCTGAGAACCATTTAACAATATAATTTCAGAGACAATTGTTTTGTACCATATTAAATCAAATGTATGCAACCGAGGAATTACTATGGTATTTGATAGGCATTAACAGAAAAACAACACCTGGTTGAATCGCTGTAGTCTGCTTCAAGAACTAACCCAATTTTAGCACATACTCAAGGACATCAAAAATCATGTTCATCAAAACAAATGCAGAGCAGATATATGAATACCAGTGATTCAAAGTTTCAAATTTAAGTAGTATCTTAGATGGTACTGTAACTATAGCACCAACCATTTTCACCAAATACAGTAAAATCTATTGAATATGGAGATAACAATCCTACACTTAATACAATCTCCATGGGGAATCATAATGGTCATAACTGCCATAATACTGGTAAAGTCGCTCCAAACAGTGAAAATCACTTCTCGACAACTCTCCACATGTTGCTGCAAGCACTATATGACAAAAACCTATCACACTTTGGCCCACAAAAGCTGCAATCCAACTCATCCCAGCAAAGAGGAATAGAAATTAGTAAAAATGGTTATGTAAGTGGTATATGGCAGTGTCCCCATGAAAAATAAGCTTTCTGCTTCAGAAAATCCATATTCGGAACAAGATTACATTTGGTCTCTTCGACACCAAATCTTTGCAACTTTAAATTAATCAATTCAGCATAACTCTTCAAACACTAATCCCCTTTTATATACTACTTATTATAATAAACAACACATGACAATGGCAGAAAACTGTCTCAGGAAACTCCGTCTGTATAAACCCATGATAAATTAAACAGGAAAAAACTTAACCCCATTATGATAATTGAGCTTCCACTCCTTAGAATTCAAGCATATTAACTGAATTGACTACACAGAAACCACAAGCTAATGATCGACGCAGAGAAAATTCAGCAAAAAGGACTTCAATTTTTCAATCAATAGCACAAACCTAGCCGAAACAGCATACTTTCCAATGTCCATCACAAATAAAATTAACATTCAGAATCCCTTAAACCCTTTCAAAAAATCCCGAAATCCCAATTGAAATGCACTCCCAAAATCCCAAATTGGGCAGAATAAAAGTACACCCAACACAGCAATTCTAAGAGTCGAGACAGAAGGTTTAGCAGAAACCCCACATACATATAACCCTCTGGAACAATCAAGAACATTGAAAAGACAGAAAAGAAGAGTACCTGAGCAAAAGCAAGAAGTGCAATAACGGCATCGATAGAAGCAAGACCCACATTCACTCCCATTAAAGCCTTGGGATAACAAGTCCCTTCTCTCAACTCAACCATGTTCTTGTCACTCCTTTTCTCAACCTTTCACAAACCATCCACCGCTTCCAACTCTCTCAACCCCTCTTACCCCCTTTTTCTCCAAAAAGAAAAATGTGGACACACAAAATGATGATAAGCTTATATGTATATATATGTGTACCCAAACAGAGAACACATACAACAAGTCTTGAAGAACTTAAAAAAACGAAAATGGTGTGGTATCGAAAACGATATTCCCAATCCGTCTACTTTTTGTCTCGATGGTATCTTTTTCTTTGAATTTGGTGCAGATCTGCCCCTGGATTCTCACCTCAAACACACCCTTTAGACCCCTTTTCTCTCTCTCTCTCCCTCTGTAGACAAGAGTTGAGTTGGCCCTTTGGGGACCGAGTACGAGTCCCTTCCTTTGTCTTGATGCCACGCGGGTGGCTTTCAACATTTCTTTCAAAGAAAACATGATTTGTAACTTTACCTCTTTGGCTATTCAATATGAAATTTAGTTTGGAGATGTAATTTGGATTTTTATGTTAAAAAAAATCATAAATTGTAAAATTATTAAAATTATCTTAATTTTTTATATAATTTTACTAAGTAAATAAAATTATAAAATTGTGTAATACACTATCACAAAGTCATAAGTTGAATTGATGTTTCTGTTAGGAGGTGTGAGAGGTTGGAGTTAGGAATTATACGAAGGGGTAGAGGTAGACCGAAAAAGTATTTGGGGGAGATGATAGACAAGATATGAAAAATTTTATCCCACTGAAAACATGATCTTAGGTAGAAAGGAGTGGAGGTCGCATATTAGGGTAAACGGATAATAGTCTAGTAGGGGTATGTTGATGTTTGGTCATGTGATATATTAGGTTAGTAGGATTAGTTGTGTTTTTATATTCTATGTGATCATTATCCGTCTTATATTTGTTACTTTTATCGTATTTGCACATTATCGTTTGTTTTTCATTATTAGTCATTTTCTTTTCTTTTCTTTTCCCTTCTTTCTATATCTAGTATCTTCTGCTTGTGGGGTTTGATTTTTTAGAGAAGAGTCTTTCAGAAACAGACTCTTTATCTCTACGAGGCAGTGATAAGATCTGCATATATTTTTACCTCTCCAAACTTCACTTATGAGATTCTACTGAATATGTTGTTGTTATTGTTGTACAATATTTGTTGATCAAATTTTAATTCAATATAAAAATATGAAAAATTATTTTTAATGAAATATTGATTTGAATGAAGTAGTAACAAATTTGGTTAGTAAATAAATTTAATCTATCTACACTATATTAAAAGTGTGAAGGTCCCTCATAATGTTGTTTGAACTTTTTGCCCTCCATTAAAAGACTTCGTTTTAGACAAAATTATTTTTTCATCATTAGTTTTAATTATTATATTATTTTTTAATAATATTTAATATTAAATATAATAAAATTTTAATAGAGAAAATTTTCTTATTATAATTAAATTCACACCTGAAGAATATTTTTCTAACTAACATAGACTTGATCTAAAAAAAGAAAAATAAAAAACTTCTCATATAATAAGAAAAAAAAAAGTTTGAAAAATCATATCGCATAAAAATAGGCACGAAAAAAAAGTCAAAAAAAGAAACACATTCAAAAAGAGTTTAAAAAAAGGTATGAGAAATTAATGTCAAAGAAATCATTAGATTAAACATAATTTAATTTTCCTTAATTATTCTCTTAATATTTTTCATAATTAATTAGTTTATCAATTTTTTCCTATTTTCCTTTATGACTCTACTATTTCAATAAAAGTTCTTTTAATTTCATCATGAATCCTAATTATATAATGAAAGGTTTCGTCCTAAATATGATAAAATATTATTTTCTATCCTTTTTTATTTATGACTTCTCTCATTCTATAAAAATACTTTAATTTCAACTTTTGATTCATCAATTATTAACAATCAACAATTCGGCTTGTATTTTCTTATTTTACAATTGCAATCAATTTTTTTCTCGTTTTAATTGATCCATTCATCCCCTTCATCTATTTGTGTTAAGTGGTGTTGGATCTTATTTTACACTTTTTCCCAAACTTCAATTTGATTCTCAAATTTACTTATATTACGCACTCACGTTCTTTGTTTCATATTCGTTTCCATCTCTTTTTCACTTTTTTGAATTTGAAGAAGATAATATTAATTGTTATGATAGCTTAACTTGCTTGGAAATAATACTATTTGTTATACTACCTTAACTTGTTTCATTCAGATTATATTATGCCCTTAGTTTAGTTAGTTGGATCTAATAAACTTCTGTTATTTAAAAACTTCTCTTATTTTGTAACTAACATCTCGCTTTATTCACAAATTTCGTCTGGTCAAGTAAAAATAATATCTCAAGTTAGGTAACACTTCTTTGCTTTAGACAAAATTATTTTTTTACTATTTTTCTTAATTTATTATTTAATTTTTTATAATTTAGTTTCCAGATTCACTTTTGAATTAAAATTACTTTATATTTAGAATTCGCTTTTGATTTAGGACTATTCTATGTAAATAATTAATAAAAATTTTGACTATGGGAAAAGATAAATAGTATTATTATTATTATTATTATTATTATTATTATTATTATTATTATTATTATTCTAATACTTAAAATTTGAAATTAATTAAAAGATTATTAATTTCAAATACTTTGTTAATAAAAGTATATAATAAAATAAATTTTAAAATAAAACTATGTCGAAAATATTAAACTACTCATTTTATATTTTGGAATCTTTTGTTACATTAAATTTTAGTCAATTAATTGTTTAATTTCTAACTATTTAACTCTAAATTATTACGTTATGTATTAAAAAACTATTAGCATATCTATATTATAAGCAATTGGATTGGTTTTTTTTCATCTTTGCTCTATCACAATAGATTTAAACTATTGCATCAAACTAATAATATTTATTTAACTTTTGTTTACATTAATACTGTATTTGATTTTCTCATCTTTGTTGTATCACAATAGACTAAACTATTGCATCAAATTAATAATATTTATTTAATTTTATTTACATGAATATTATCTATATTTAATGGCAACAATGATTTATACATAATTTTTAAATTGACGTGGCTTATACGTGAAAAGTACGTACACTAATATATATATATATATATATATATATATATATATCTTAAAAGTGTGAAGACCCTTAGAAATGTTGATTGAACTTTTTACCCTTTATTAAAAGATTATTGCTTTAGATAAAATCATTTTTCCACCTATTTTCTTTAAATTATTATTTAATTATATTTATAATATTGACTTCTAAAATATATGGAAATAAGTGATAAAAATAAGGATTTCTAATTATGGAAAGACTCTTAAATCTTTCTTATTTGATAGACTTCTACTTCTAATTCAAAAATTTTTTATTCCTAATATTATACTTCTAGAAATAATAATACTTAAATATATTTAACTGCATCATTTTTTAAAAAAATCTACACTATCTATTACAAATTTGTATCGTCAAAATAGAAATATACTAAAAATATATTAAAGTAGTCTATGATTTGTCTATACAAAGACAAAAACTATAGATCACTAATAGTTAAAAAATTATGTTATATTTGTCAATAAGAAGTTGTCATATAAAGAGTTATATTATTTTTATACTATATCGAAAATATGTTAAAAAAAGGTTAACTACATGAAAGTTAAGATCAACTTTATATCATGAGTATTCGCCAAAAGCAAAAAAAAAAGGCTCAAAAATATTTTTATACAGTTAATATTAATTAATGTGATACACACATAATACACATATAATTTTTAAAGAGTCGTGAAGTGTATTTCAAAAATCCCCAATAAAATATACTTTTCGTGAAGTGTAGGCATGTATGAAAAAAAATCTCGGTAGAGAGTGCTATTTGCGAATGGAGTCTGTCAAGTCTGAATTTGAATTAGTTGGATTTCAATGCAGATTCTAAACATCGGATGAATAATTTCAAAAATGTATACTTTTATGACATTAAGGATTTTCAAATATTTACAACATTCAATTTAATAATATTAGCGTGACACACACATGCAACGCACGTACACTAAATTAGTTAAAAATAATGAACTGGGTGAATATAAATAGTAAAGTATGTATTGGTTTGAAGTAATAATAAATTTTATGTCGGTGAGTATAATTGTTATACAAGATATAAATAATTTAAAATTTATAATTTGAAATTCTGATATGAAATCACGAGATGAATCAGTGTGAAATTACATGTCCAAGCGCACACTGATTTTATCTCATAATTTCATATAGTGATATGTAATCACATGTCCAACGTTTACCTTGCATACATTTGGATACATAATTTGAAAATTGAAAATTAAATTTTTATTTAGACATATAATTTAAATCTAAATTATACTTTTTAAATAAATGTGAAAATCTTGTGGAAGAATTATCAAAATTTACTCAAATTCTTATATAATCTCATTAAATAAGTATTAACTCAAACTTTTAACCTCCATTGTTATTTGATGGAAAGCTTGAAGGTGAGGCATGAAAGATGTGAGACCAGAAAGGGTGACAAAAGAGGAAGTGGAAACCCAATCGCATATCACACATGACACAGCTAAACAATGAAACACGTGTCATCAAAAGAAAATTAAATCTAAATATTTGAAATGCCCTTACAAAATTAAGAGGATATTAAAGAAGCAAATTTTTTAAATATTTTACTTAAGAAGTAAATAAAAAGTCACTTTTTGCTTATAAATCATTTAAAATTGTTTATCCAAATAGTACCTCTGAATTGATTTTTGATTTACAAGTAAACACTGAACATGTGTCACCAAAAGAGAAAATGAGGCTAAATACTTGAAATACCTATATGAAATAACAAAATTCCATCAATACCCTTGACTCTCACGATTATATAAAAAATAATAATTTAATTAGACTAGATGTTTCCGTGTTGATGTTGAGCACAGACATTTTTCACAATATTATTGTATAAAAGGTGTTATAAAAATTGATTCTAAATTAACTAGAATAAAATTAAAGATTAACA